>SKCR01019267.1:0-122614 GCA_019454045.1 Zanthoxylum bungeanum
TAAAACGAAACATATAGATACCAAAATAAACTTTGTGAAAGACATAGTATGCACGAGAAGAGTGAAACATGAAGTACATTTCTACGCAAGAAATGGTAGCAGATCCATTGACCAAACCTGTTCCTAGAGATGTCTTTGTTAGACATGTAAAACTCAGGGATTGCGTAGATGTTAATGTGCTTACATATTATGATATGTATTTTTTCCCAAATAATGTTTACTAATGTTAATACTCATTGATATTTGTGTCTCAATGCTACATGTTATATGTTGATACATGTTTAAACAAATATACTATTTGTTAGTATGAGAAGTATGTCGGACAAGTGAATGATTGGCCTTCTCACACGGGCAATCGCCTCCATTACTTTGTGTTAATGGGAGATGAGACAAATTTTAAGCTAATATCTGAGTGATAATTTAGAGAGCTTCAAGCTTGAAAATTAAGTAATGTCGTTATGGGGTCACTCTTCCGTGGATATGACCTAAGGTGAATAAGTTCGTTTCACCTTACTTGTCTTAATGTCAGTTATGAGTTAGACATTGTGTTTGTCTGAACTATAATCTGTACGGTATTTTATGAGACACGCGCTCCATGGGAAAGGAGAGAATACCGTAGCACATGTTTTCATACCATGTTGTACATTTGTGACTATTGAGGGTAATTACAAGTTAAGATCTCAGTCTTGATATTGTGTGGACCCTTGAGATTATTTCAATCTCACATTTGTACCCTTCAGACTCTTGTCTGCTTCTTAAAACTTAGATTTGATGATTGCTATCTTGGAATGTTACTGAAGGATCATGAGAGATTCGATCTGAAAGGACATCTCTGGAAAAGCGAATTGAAATCAAAGTTGAAGATTCGAGAAATGAGAAAGATCATTATATGAGTAATATCACATTAGCTTGTATTCACTTGTGTCGACCAATTATGGTATTATATGTGATCAAACATGATTGTGAATACAAAATAAATATTACATTCGAAAAGAGATCGAGAGAGATTTAATGTGATAAATGATCGAGGATACTGCATACATAATCCACTATGGTTCTAATCCATTTTTCGAGCGGCTATATATATCCTAACAGATGTATAGCAAGTGAGCTCTCGAAGTATGCTGGTCGCACGGCACACAATTGCAAAGTATGAATTATTCTTGTAGAGATAATAAAAAATGTTGATCTCATCATGTGTGAGTGGGAGATGTTGGATAATGTTAATTGTTGTTAATTGGAAATTATTAAGCAAATTATTTGATGTTGTTAAATAACCACAATTAGTAATAATTTCATGTTGGAAATTATTAAAGTTAATTATTTGGTGTTGTTGAATAACAACAATTAGTAATATCAAATTTAAGTAAAAACAAGAGTTGTTAATCAAATAATTAAGTAACAACAAGGGTTGTTAATAACAACAATTAGTGAAATGTAAATGGGGAACATATGGTGCACCCATGATGTTAACATTTTGTAAGGGTTAGAAAATGTCATTATGCATCCTAATAATTTGATTAATAGTAATCAATACATATGACTTGATTTCCCTCCTATAAATAAGACCATTTGCTTATTGAGTTAAGCAATCAATTAAGTTTGATTAAGAGGTCTCTACAAGCATAAAAGGTATGCAATTGTGTTGTGGTTAGTAATAGATTTTATTTCAATAGCATGTAAATAAATTTAGGACTAGTATACATGTATGGTTAGATCCTAAGAGGACAACATGTAAATATATTAGGGATTATTTTCCTAACATGTATAAAACACAAAAGATAATAAAAATTATCCAATAATAAAATTATTTTTATCTGTAGTTATTTTTTTTTTTGGCTTTTAATATTTTTGTATAATTTTTTTTATGAACAACATTACTCTTTGCCACATGTGGTTATATATATATATATATATAGATATATTATATATTATATATATATAATATATATATATATATATTAATTAATGATATAAATTACCAGTTATAATTATTATATTAAAAAAGTACTCTTTACCGGATATTTTTTCTCATCTACAAATTTAATGGTGTAGAATTTTCTTTTTCGCTCGAATTTAACTGAAAGCCCTGTAAAAGAGAAGGTATATGGGTCATTGCTTGGCGTTCGGTTTCAAATATCATAATCATACACGATTTTATTTTTGTTATTTAACGAATATTTGCATGTGTAGGGTCCAGATTTCACGTGATAGAGCAGCATTTGCCAGCGACCCACGTGAGTGATGCGCTCGTGTCAAAAGCCAAAATTGCCCGTGCAATGCCATGTGGCGAGAATCCATAGTGTCATCCCTCTATGGGAGTAATTTTTTGATATGACGGAAGCACTGATAAAGTGGTATCACTAATAAATTATTAAATGATATGTATGATTTAATATTAATATTTTTAATTTTTTAATATTTAATACGCATGGCAACAATAATTAAATTGTTACAAAAATAACTTGATACCTCCATTATATTTAAATTTTCTCGGATGTTCCACGCTTTAACGATACGGTACACTTTAACGATAAAATGAGAGCACGTGCCAGACGGTCACGTGAGTTGGGGGTAACGCACGTTGGTTACATCCCTTGGTGAGAAGTCAAGTGAAACGGACGCTCAACTTTTGCTTTCGCAGTACTTGCTTGCGAAATTATATTATGTGCTGGATATATATGTCATCTCTCTCACAGCAGGCGGGCCCCACACAAGAGCGGACCCCATAACTGTGTAGGGCCCGCCTGCTGTGAGAGAGATGACATATACACCCGACACATGATATACCACCTCAGTTGCTTGAATAATGTGATGGTAAAAGCACGCCAATGAACGACCATTTTGGGCCGTGGAACGTGAATAAATTAAACTAACAAAGACTGGTCAAATTTGACTGATGCAGGGCGACAGGCTTCAATGGGAAGCCCAATGGCCTTTCTTCTTTTCTTTTTCGCTCATAGAGGAGGAAATGTGCAACTCTTGTCTCTGGGTGCTAAATTAAGCAACAATGTTCGCTTATTTGTAGCTAAATAAAGGGTTAGTTTGGTAACGCTAATCAACTAGTGTTAACAGAAAACAAATTTCTCCCAAGGATGAAAAGGCCGAACGTATCAAATGACGAAAAGACATGAGGTATCTAAGGATGAAAAGGCATAGCGTCGTTCTGGACGGGGATGATGAAGATTCGACCAAAAAAGACTCAACTCGGGACGATTCGAGAAACAAGTAAAGAACGATGAGAAATGAATTGCGAAGGTACCATGCGGATGGCTAGCTGTGAGTAAACGCTCTTACGGTTATTGTGCAAACAGGCAGCACCCCCCCACGATCTACACGTTACCCAGTAGTTGCATGCACGATCTAGCGGTTGCGCGCATGATCCAACAATTACATGTGAGCAAGGAACATGAGGGCTTAATGGGTTGAAGACGGCGAAACCGCTCAAGCGTTTGGCGGAGCCATGCACTATAAAAGGCTCAAGTGTAACAAGAAGAAGAAGAGGAAGAAAAAAACTCAAACTGAGCAAGCAGTTTAAATTCTTAGATTTGTTATCTTTAAGACTGTAATCTGTGTGCTTGTGCCCCTTGGAGGCATTTTCTTGGAATCAATCACCCCTTTATGGGACTGTGTCTCAAGAGGTTTGAACCTTACATGCGTATTAACGAAAAATTGTGCAAACAGTTTTTGGCGACCACAGTGGGAGACTTTTGTACAAGAAGTGAAGATGCCTCCGAAAAATAATGCTCAGACTGGTTCAAGTACAGAGGAAGGGGGATTGGAGCAAACTAACCAAACTCACGTTCCAACTGTAGTGGTCCATTTTGAGGGTTTAGCAGAAACAAGTCGTTATGACACCATGAGAGAGTTCAATCCTAACGTGATGCGCGCCTTGTTTGGCGAATTCACCCATGACATTGTTGAACATGTTATACTTCAAAATAGTCATGTTATAGATAAGTTCATTTCGACTAGCAATTCGCATTATGAAAACATGTCCAAACACATGAGTTCATTAATGAGCTAATGGCTAGATACGCAAACAGGGGGGAATCCCATCGGGGATCACACCTCCTCATATGTTAAGTGATCATAAGGCTGGACCAAGCAATGTTCCTCATCCGCAAGAGGTTGCTGCTCCAACAATGTCTCAAGGCGGGGCAAATCTCGTTGATCTGGGCCCACACCTTGGGTCGAACGTGATACAACATGAAGTAGTGTTGCCCCAAGGCTTACAGGGACAGGGTCAAGACCATGTTCCATTTGTAAGGGGACCACAACCACCACCTTTAGGGGTGTGGGACACAGAAACTGGACGACGCATGTTGTCCTAAGCTCGCGGCCTAGTTGGAGTACAGAGTAGCCACGGGGGACTAAACCGGAGAATAATGGAGTCGTCACCCGGTGTGAACCGGGAAAATGAGATTTAAGGCCGCACTCACCCCTCGCAAGGGAAGACCTCAAACCGTTGGGTTCGGAATGGTCCCTTACTTATGTCACTTGTAATGAAAGGATTTATGTAATAATTTAATCAAGTTTAAGTAACACTTATTTCCAAGAGTATCATGCTTCTAAATTCACATGTACAAGATAAAACTTACACCTAAATTTACATACATTTCACATCTAAGATTGCATGCTTGAGAGTACATCAAAGTAGCAACGAACATACAACTTCATTGGCATATTATATTCACGAAAGACACATGCACACACAATAACCACACAAGTACACATGTGAGCACTTTTCCAAGTGGTACGTGGAATTGTATCCCAAGTACAGACCGCACTACCGTCCATTCAGAATCGGCTACGGAATTTATGTCTGGGTTTCCATCCGATATACCACAAGAAATAATACCAAATGCTATCATGACATAGATATATGAATTGTAATACGATACGTTGAGCCAAGACGAAGGTAAATGATGTAACCAATGGGATAAACATGCTTTCTCACTGTGATGCGTACAAAGATAAGAATGACTATATGAGATTTCATAATACATGCATGAATGGTATAGTTGACTTTATGTGAGAGTTGTGAGTGTGTGCGTGAGTACAAGGGGCTATCGCATGAAGGGTTCAGTTTAGGGTTTTATGAGGCAGTGAAGAGATGACTAAACTGGGTAGTGGGAGACGTAGAACTGGGCAGTGAGAGGGTGTTGGATTGTGGCAGTTTTTAGGGGGCTGTCAAGGGGGGTGATTTGCGGTAATTAACTGGGTAGTTTGGGGGTAATTTTGGTGATCTTATGGACTAATTAGGAGATGGTTTTCTCGGCAGTTTGAAGGGATTTGTGGGGGCGTAGGGCATTATGCGTGGCTAAGGGTTGATGGGCAGTATGCGCTGAAGGGGTGAGGTGTGTTTGATTGTGAGCGTGGCATGCGTGAAGGTTGTGAAGTGGAGGGGCGTAGGGCAGGCTAGTGGGCAGGTGTGTAAAGCTTGGTTTGTTGATGTGGTGAGTGCGCAGGTCAAAGGGGCTGGCTGACGCGAGGCTAATAGGTGGCGTTGTGGTGAGTGGCTTAATGGCAGGCTACGTTGGAGTGTAAAGGGCAGGGGATATGGGTACACCAATGACAATAAGTCGAGCCAAGACAGGGATAAACGATGCAATCAATAGATGAAAGACACGACAAATATCGTGGTAAAGGTAGCCTTTTAGGCTTTTCTTCTCAAATGGAGAACCTTTTAATCCAACACAATAAGCCCATGCGCCTTTCGTTACAATGCATACAAAGATAAAGATAACTATATGAAATTTCGTATACCCGATTGAACACATCTTACATTCAACCGAGCATCTATCAACCGACGTGGTAAAGTATCATGGTAAAGGATTTTAACCCCTCCAAATATGGGACCTTTAATCTGACTTACTAAGCCCATGCGCTCGATCGTATCATGCATACAAAAATAAAGACAATCATATCAAACTTAGTATGTCCGATTGAACATATCCTATATCCAACCGAACACACATCAACCGGCGCGGCAAAGGATTGTGGTAAATGATTTTAACCCCTCCAAATAGGGACCTTTAATCCGACTTACTAAGCCCATGCGCTCGATTGTATCATACATACAAAAATAAAGGCAATCACATCAAACTTAGTATGCCCGATTGAACATATCTTATATCCAACCGAACACACATCAACCGGCGCGGCAAAGCATTGTGGTAAAGGATTTTAACCCCTCCAAATAGGGGACCTTTAATCCGACTTACTAAGCCCATGCGCTCGATTGTATCATGCATACAAATAATGTGCGGAATTCAAATGACGAAAAATAAATAAATCAAAGCAATATAAAACAAAAGAAAGTGTCGTTTACTCAAGCGGTATGTGGAGTTGTATCCCGAGTACAGATCATACTACCTTCCATTCAGAATCGGCTATGAAATTTATGTCCGGGTTTCCATCCGATATACCGCGAGAGTTGACACATCTCTCATTTTATTCCAAAGCCACAACATACAATATCTCATAATCCATGCATATTTATCTACTCAAGGGCCACAACATGCATTTCAACATAACAATCATGCAAGCAATACTCAATAAATAATACAAATAAAACAGAAAACGAATGTGGAAAATACCCTCAGGTCTAACCTTTTATGTCGACCTTCGAACTCACGTTTCACGGCCGTCGGAAGGGCTATCACACCGCAATTTATCTGGTTCACTGGTTTGCGTTTTACCTCGCTGTTTCGCTCCTCAAGCTACTATTTTGACTCCGTTTTGCTGCTGTTTCCTTGCGGTTTCGCTGTCGTATTATTGGTCACTGTTTCAGGTGTATATGGGACTGTTTTGGGTGTTTTTTGTGGGTTTTAAGTGCAGTTTTTGTGTGATAATTTAAGGGTTATAAGTGCAGTTTTTATGTTACTGGTTTAAGGATTTTAGGGACTGTTTTGAGGGCTAATAGGAGTGCAGTTTTTCGGTACTGCAGGGAGGTTTACGGGGCTGTTGTTTCGGTGATATAGGGAGGCTTATGGGGCTGTGTTTTTGACGTGCAAAAGGCTGCTGTATTGGTGTATTTTTTGGTGATGTGAGGGAGGCTTATGGGGCTGTGTTTTTTTGGTCAAGTAGGGGAAGGAGATGAAGAGAAATTTTTGTTATTTTTTGGTGTAATATGCGTGAACTTGTAAGGGATTTATTGCTGTTTTTTGCTTGTGACTCCTTGTAAAAAAAAATGTGTGTTGGAGAGGGGGAGAGCTTTGGGTGATGGTTGTTTATATAGAGAATGGCTAGGGCTCCTGCTTGTCTCACAAGGAATAAGATTTGGCATTAAAGGGAGGATTTGATTTGGTATCCAACAAAGAAAAGATTAGATTGATGGGGGACAAATTTGGTTCAAATTAGGAATACAATATATTTGATTGGTTAGGATTAGGCATTTAATTTGTTAGATTAGGAAGTCAATATTTTTTATTTGTTATGATTGATTTTAATTAGGCATGGCATCTTTTTAATTTAGTATGTGATTTTGTTTAGTTAGGAAGTTGATATATTTGATTTGTCCAAATTAGGTATGATTATATATTATGTTTTATTTAATTGGTAAATGGCTTAAAATATTTTATTTAATTTAAATACATTATCTAATTAATATTTAATCTAATATTTTATTTAATTTGGGTGTAATTAGGGTGATTGGGCGTGTGGGCTTTTGGTTGGGCGTGTGGGCTTTGGTTGGTGGGTTTGGTTTGTGTGGACAAGGTGTGTGGGCTTGTGGGGGGTTTTGGGTCAAGGCAAAGGGGCTTGCGAGGATTTTGGGCCGAGGTTAGGTGATTTGTGAGTGTTTTGGGCCAGTAATAATTTTAAAACGGAAATCCAACAAGTAACCCGAAGCTAAACCAGTGAACTTAATCCGAATATGAGTCAATTCTTGACTCCTCCCTTCCGACGTCCGTTTCCCGCGGCTTCCGCGACTTAAAAGGTATTGCCTCCAACTGAGACTCATCATCGGGTTTCACATGCAAAAATGCAATGCCTACAGGGTGTCATTCAATGGCAACGATATGTTAAGAGAATAAATGACTGAGATTCTCCAAAATCAATTCGATTTGGGGGTGAGGCCAATTCATCCGAGATATGAGAAACCGTATCCGGATTGGATTGATTTAGCGTAACCATGGCCTAGGAATTACAAAATACTAGAGCTCTCTCTGTTCATGGATATGGGGAAGTTTCCACCAAAGAACATATAGGGCTTTTTACTCTTCAGTGTGGAGAGACGAATGATTTCCATAAATTGAGATTATTCCATGGTTCGTTATCAGGAATAGCTTTTTCCTCGTATATCAGTCTACCGCCCCATTCGGTGGAGAACTGGCATCAAATGGAGTAGTTATTCCATATGAAGTTCTATAAAACCGAGTTAGAAGTGACTTTGGCCGATTTGCCAAATTTGAGACAGTTGCCAGGAGAGTGGGCCGAAACATTTTTGTAACGATTTAAAGCGGCCCGAGGTCGATGTTATATACCCTTGCCAGAAAATGAGTTTGTAAAAATCGCTCAAAGTTGTCTTAACGTTGACTTAAAAAAGAAGTTCCAAGACCGAGAGTTATGTGACTTTCTCCAACTCACCACTCGCGTAGTGAGGTATGAACGATTGTTGAGAGAAGAAGATCAAATGAAGAATGCTAGTAAGGGGACTTATTATTGGAATACAAGTTATGAGGTAGGGGAAATGAACGTTGAATCGGCCGACCTATGCCAGGCCGAATTAATTAAAGGAAAGTCATATATCTGTAAGACTTGGGCCGAACCACGTCCAGAGATAGAAAATGATAAAAAAGAAGGCTTTTTCTTTTGACGTCACTAAATTTGATACCATATTTCATCAATTATATAAAGATAAACAAATTAAATTAAGCGACCGCCACAAATTGCCGAGCCTCGAGCAAGTTAGCGGCAAGAAATATTGTAAGTGGCATAATGCATGGTCTCATTCAACTAATAGTTTCCTTGTGTTTCGGAATATGTTACAGGATGCCATAGAATCTGGATGAATAACGTTCGAAAAAAGGACAAGATGGCTGTAGAAGACAACCCGTTCCCTAAATCATTGGAATTGAATATGATTAATTCTAACCTAACTAAGATGAATTTGCAAAATTTAAGCTGGTCTTGGATGAAGATCAGAACGACCAACACCCTAGTGCTCTTGAGAGGGTAACGCTGCACCAAGAAGGAAATGTTCCACATAATTTGTGTATTCGCTGTAACAACAGTATAGAATGGATGAAAGAACTGGAGGAAACTTGTGAAAGGGGTCCACCGAAAAGGGAGTCGGCAGCATGGCATCCGAAAACCTTCGCTCCAAGGTTCTATGCAGAACACTCAAACTTCGTCCAAAATATCAAGACTTTTAGGCTGAGGTTTCACCGACCCAACATTTGGCATTAGTATAACCAGCAAAGGAAGAATTACGTTCCTGTGGATGAAATGACAAGGACGTAGTTGAGTCGACATCAAAGGAATTATGGTCGGATGATGCACCAACAATGTGAGGTGAAAGCTTCCACTGGCCATGAAAACGAGGCCATGTCCTCCTAACTGACACCCCTATGAAAAGAAGGTTGGTTATGGATGCTAAGGATGGTGGGGGCGAAGAGGGAATCAGTTCGGACTGTAAAAAATGAACCAAGTTTGACCAACGGAAGAAGCATGATGAGACAGACGATGAAGAACCACCCATTGTTATTCAGTTTGGCAGCATGCCACCGGTTATGGCTAATAATTTTTCATTGCTATCTGAAAAGTTCAAACAAGACAATGATGGGACCCCTGGAAGGAGTGAAGACGTCTACGAGAGGGAAGAGACAAGATTTGCAACACTTACCACGAAAAGCAGGGAGGTCTCAGATAACAAGCTGACAGATGTAGAAGAAGAAGTAGATGTAAGAGCCGAAGCACGAAAAAGAGGGACAACACAAAGTCAGCTTCTTAAGGAGTTATACGAAGCAAGAAATCCAGCCGTAGGGACACTGAGGGACGACTTAAGACGATCCATGTATCTCGTGATATACCGAAAGTCCAACACAAGACGGATCATAACCAGAGCAGAGAAACATAGGATACTCGCTAGTGATACATCATACAACAGCTCGGCTGCATTGCCACCTTCCGGATGGGGTGTAGATGAGGTTTCACCTCGAGAAAATGTAAGTGATGGGAAAACAATGGAAATATGAATAACTGGGAAAGTGACGATTCCAAAACCGCCACAGCAAATGACAAAGCATCTCCGACCACTGTATGTGAAGGCAAAGGCAAATGTAATACCGGTTACCAAAGTGTTAATCGACAATGGGGCAGTCATTAACGCTATCCCAGTTAAGATGTTGGGATGATTAGCGAAGTCAGAGGCCGATCTCATACCTACGGAAGTAGTGCTTACAAGCTTCAATTGGGGAGCAACAACAGATAAATGAGTCATACCATTGGACTTACAGGTAGGGAACACCACTAAAACAATGGTATTTTTTGTTATAGACGGACCAACCACGTATAGCATGTTGGGTTTCTAGATTAGTCCCAAGGATCATTCAAGTAAGAAATCATGTGCAAATAATCAAAGAAGAATGGCAGAATCATACTTACATTGATCGGTTATGCGATGCGTCGAACATAAAAATCTTGCTCCTCCTAGGAAGCTCTCGGCAATGGGCTCTTTGTGTTCCTTTTGATTTTCGGTCATCCCTCCATTTGTGCTCCAAGCTCCAAGCTTTGCGAATGGTGATTCCAAGCTCAAGGGTTTGTTTCCCTATCACCTATGGATTACTCCTCATATGCTAGCATTGGAAAGATTTGCCATAAATCTTCCATTTTGCTTCTCCTTGCTCACGGCTTGAAGAACAATTTTGAGAGGATTTTGGCCCTTGGCCGAAAATGGGAGGAGAAGTGAGAGAGAAGAATGTGTTGGTTATTTGGTTTCCAAAACCTAATAAAATATATACCAAAAATTAGTCAAAGCTTTTCCAAAAAGTCAACAAAATTTGGAGCCAAAATGGCAATAAATGCCATCAACCACTAATGTCACTATTCACATCAATCAATGATGACAAGCATCACTTCACTCAAAGTGATGTGACTTCCATCATTTGATTGACTAGTGATTTCACGCTAGATGTGACTTGTGGGCCGCACTTGAATTCAAAATGCGAGTGGGCCCGCAAACACTCCCGGGCTCGGGTTCGCTAATTCTGAATTAACGAATTTTCCGTTGCGACGTAATTAAATCAAATTTAATTAAATAATTATGCCTAGCAAAATTACTATTCACGTCGCTAGCGAATTAATTCTAAATTAACTCATTCGCCCGAATTAAAATCTAATTTTAATTCCACGTCGAAATCCAATTTCGTATAATATATCGAATATATTATTTTATCGATTAATTCCAAATTAATCGTTCTCTCTCTTTAAATAATATTTTATCCCAGATAAAATATCTCCGTAATTAATCCCAGATTAATTTTCTCTCTTATAATTAATCCCAGATTAATAAAGTGCGAGTTATACGTCATCGGTGAATCTTCGGGAAGCGACCCATGAGATCCCCGGATATAATTGCAGTAAATCCGGTCGTCGGACTATCCGAACACGTACGTACCTAGTACTACATTTTTACCGATTTACAAGACATGGTTGGCTTCTAGCAAAGCACCGTGCCTACCCAATTCTCCAGAAATATTCTTATAGGAATATGTGATCTATATCAAGCGTAGTATACGTAGTATTGCATATTTCGATCCAGCATCGGATGTCACATTCAAGGCTTGGGGATGGAATTGTGTCTGCCCCATACGAAGCACATATCAGATCTCTGGTAACTAGTGTCTATAATCGGATAAACATGACCTAGTCATAATATCCCGATAGCTGCAGCATAAAAGAGCACCAATTTCGTATCATACGTGATCATCATCTCCACTGTGACTGGAGTGATACTTCCGTCTTGACATCACACCCAATACACTACGATTCTCAATATACCCAGAAGAGGCGTACACATAACCTGTTAAAGCCCTGGACGACCAAAACCAAAGTATATTGATTGTCGCAAGTATATTAGCGGTTCAAGTCTCAGGTTAAGACCAAATACACCTACCCTGATTCGGACTTCCATAGACACAGAGTCATACTACCAATGGAATTCCGAGGGGTCTATCCAGAGCGAAGCTGGTTCCATACCATCGGTAAACACAACCTCCTATTACACTTGCATGAGTATCCTATACCCAAATATATGAGAACTATGCCGTTATGCTCCCACAACGCGCACAAGTGTAATACTAGTCTTTTACGCATTATCGATGTCCAATCTCGATAATACTCCGACTAGGGATATTTAATGATTAAACCTTTGTGGATTGATACTGTCTCATATCATCTCAATCCGGAACTAATCATATGGACCTTTATCATTTACATCTAGGTAATCCAATTACAAATGATAAAAGGGCAATTTCCTTTGTCACATAGTTAATTTGTACAACAACACCATGATCTGTACAAATAGTGATGCTATGGGTCATAATTGTCCAACAATCTCCCACTTGGCCTATAGCCAATCACTCAAGTGTCCTACACCCGAACTATGTACGGTTCGCTCAAACTTCTACTGAGGAAATGCTTTCGTCAGTGGATTTGCATGATTATCATCTGATGCGATTTATTCGATCATCATATCGCCACGATGTATGATCCGAACGAATCAGATGAATATTTGAAGTATATATCTGGATAGTTGATGAGACCATTAATTCTTTTACTTGTGCTAAAACCTAGCTCAGGTTCTAACAGAACTACTCCTAATCTAATTAGGATTATTATCGATCCAAAAGGCTTCTATTGCTGCCTCAGCTGCAGCAATATTCCGCTTTTGTTGTTTATTCGGCAACAGTATCTTGCTTTGAAGATTTCCAGCTCACTGTTCCGTTATTCAAACTGTATAGTACCGTTACTACACGACTAATAGTCGTTTATATCGGTTGGGAAACTTACAACGGTGATCCCAGTCACTTCAAGTTCCCATTCTCCATAGTATAAGAAAGCATCTTTAGTTCGTCTAAGATACTAAAAGATGTTCTCAACATCAATCCAGTGACCATCATATGGATCGGCCTGATTGTGACTCCATATGCTCAAAGCTTATGAGACACCAGGTCGCGTACATTTTCAATGTACGAGTTCTCGGAGACTACGAACAACCTTTAGATTATCCCGGTAGATCCTTATTCTTAGAATAAAGGTTGTTTTCTCCCAAGAATTCTACGGAGAATTTTTCATGAAAGCCAAGCTTTCACTGACTGTATTATGGGAATATCATTTCCAAGAAATGACATGTCATTATTACTTAGGACATTCATTGTCAGTGCGCTCCCACTAACCTTCTTATATACACAAGAATCATTTTCGTTTTGAATTAAATCATATACCATTATGATTACATCAAAACGATAGTTCTAAGAACGCTATGCTTGCTTCAATCCATTCATGGATCGAATTAACTCGCAAACCTTGTTTGCTCATTTTGGTACGACAAAACCGTCAGGATGTTGTAAATATCCTCCAAAAGGTTTCCGTTAAGGAAAGCGGTTTTGGCATTCAGCTGCCATATTTCATAAATGAAACATGCAGCATCAGCAAGCATTATCCAAATGGATTTAACTTTGGCAACTGGTAAAAGGTTTCGTCGTAATCGACACAATGTTGATAACGATACCTTTTCGCTACAAGCCTAGCTTAGTACGTTGGTATGTTGCCTTCCATGTATGTCTTCCTTGAAGACTTATATAGTACCAATAGGCACAATGCCTTCTGGTACATCAATCAGTGTCTAAACTTAGTTGATATACATGGAATCCATTTCGGATATCATGGCACTTTGCCATTATAGGGAGTCGATACCTTGTATCACTTCCTTGTACGTAGTCAGTTCGTATTCCTCAATAAGATTGACATCTTTATGAGGTGAGATCAGAAACCCATACCTCCCAGGTTGTTTTCTGACTCTCTCCGACATACGCAGTTCTTGTGTATTCGAAGATTATTGTTATAGTTTCATCCTTGATGAACTATTTGTGTTCCATTAAGGAATGGGTGCCTGGAACAGTATTACTCCGATTTTCATCGAGTTTTACTTTCCTCCCACTTACCACTTCATATTGGTATTCCTCTTAGGAAAACCGCATGGCGAGCAACAATTACATTGTTCTCTAGTGAGTTGTATGAGTATTATACTTTGGTTTCCTTAGGATAACCCAAAACTTAAGCACTTATCCGATTTGGGTTCTAGTTTGGTATCATCCAAACATATGCCTAGCATTCCCAAATCTTCAGGAAGGAGAAAACCCAATTTCTTTCCTGTTCATATCTAATATGAAATCTGTCAAACAGATTTTTATGGAACCTTATTCAAAATAAGTTTTGCACTGATTAATGCGTATCCCTAGAAGGAAAATGATAGCTTAGAGCGACTCATGATTAACCTTATCATGTCCAACAAAATTTGGTTTCTCTGTTCGGACACACCGTCAAATTGACGTGTTCCAGGAGGAGTCCTCATTAAAAGAATACTATACTCTTTGAAGTATTTGAGAAACTTATCGCTTAAGTATTGTCATCATGGTCCAATCCTGGTGTTTTATACTTTAGCCGATCTGTTTGTTAACTTCGTGTCGAAACTCTTTGCATTCATCAAAAGTTTCCGATTCATGTTTCAAAAGAAACACATAACCATAACGCGATGCCACATCCGTAAAGGTTACGAAGTGTTCATATCCACCTCTAGCCTAGCTAGACATGAGCCCACTTACATCACTATGAACGAGGGCTAACAGATTGGTGGCATTTGCACTTTTACCAAGTAAAAAGTATTTCAGGCACTTTTCCCAATAATCTAGATTCATAGACATTATTTGAATAGAATCAAATCTGTCCTAGTACCCACTCTTCGAAAGTGTGGATATACGAGTCTTGTTAATTGTGTCCCAGACAACAATGCCACTTATAAGTCTCAATTAATTTAAATCAGTTTGAGCCATTTGTTTGTCATGTCATACATTTGAGATTCATTTATATTCAAAATATAAATACTGTTATTCACATATAATGTGTTTATCTCAATATCATCTTTATAAAATAAAACACTTTAGTGTTATAGAATATAAAGGTGTACTCGCAACGAGTTATACTCTGATATATAGATAATGTTTTTAGTCAAACTAGTTACAATGCAACAGTTTCCTAATTTAAGTACACACCCGAAGGGTAGTTCCTAAACTTAGGTTTCTACGGTTAAAACAGCGACTCTCGTCCCGTTTTCAATTCGTAGATAAATCTCGAATGAAGTCAGTCTCCTGCTTATCAGCAGATTCTGCACACCAGTACATATTTATGTACCACACTCAGTATCTAAAATCCAATTTTAATACTAGTAGTGAACATGTTTATGACAAACTTATTTGAAGCGGAGCCTTGCCCGTCTTCAATTCCTTCATGTCTGCCTTGTCCATATGGCAGTCACGCTTCCAGTGACCCCGTTTGCCACAGTTTTTAGGCAGACATTTTAGGATATGTCCTTTGTCTTCCCAGAAGATTATAATGATTTTGCCTTTGCCCCCTTGAGGGGCTGTTAACCAAGAAATAAATGGGAGTGTTGGGCATACATTTCTTTTCTTCTCTTACGAGATTTCTACTCAGCTTGAAAAGGCTTGAAAAGAAGCCTCAAGCCTCTTCATCATATTCGACAATTTCTAAAGAAGAACTGAGAGTGATTGACCTCACGGCACACATGCTATATGTTCATGCCAAAAAAGGCGAGATTTTCGATTCCGTAAGTAACTCAGTGAGTGCTTTCTATTTCTAATTCTAAGAAGGGCAAGCCTTGGCCTTCCAGAATGTCGAAGTAAGATGCGCCTTGCGCTTCTTACCCTATTGCAAACTCTGGCTTTGTCTCCTCGAGTATAGCCATTGAATCTCCAAGAGTTTTCTATTGCAATTTATACTTCTAAGATCTAAGGATATATCTATGAAGATCCTTCAATTTCATTATCATAATATAAAGATCTAATCCTTAGTTCTCAATAAGAAATTAAGAAGTCTTTGCGGCAAGCATAACAGATTAAGCACTAAAGTTATCTGTTGGTTTCTATTAAGGTCCCAAGATCAATAATAAGCATGAAATCATGTGTGAATAACAATCGAGAAGTTGTGGAATACTCACATCGATCGGTTGAGCGACGCGGCAAGCAACAAAATCAACTTTCTGCCCTTGCAGTGGACTCGGCAGTGAGCAGATCTGCAGCCTTCCATTTTCTGTTTTGAGCTCATCGAACAAGCTCCAAGCTTCGTCGAATGGTTCCCGGCTCATGGGTGGACTTCCCTATCACCTTTGCATGTCTCGTAAGTGTGCTAGCACTTGTGATTTTGCCACAAAATCACACTCTTGCTTCCCTTTATTTTCGGTCACAGCCCAGCAAACCAGAAAACTTTTGCCCCTTTGGCGTGAGGATAAGAGAGATGAGAGGAAGAGAGAGTTGGTTGGTTTGATTCCAAATTTGTGTATCTTATACACACATTTGAATTTCAAATTCATTTCATGTGCATTTGCCTTTCTAAAAGTCAAATAATAATGGCACCAACCACTTCCATCACTCAATCCATCAAGTTGTCAAGTCACATCACTCAAAGTGACTAATGATTTGATGCTTGATGCGACTAGCGATTTGATGCTTAATTTGACTTGCGTGCCGCATTCGAATTCGAAATGCGCATGCGCTCGCAAATAATCTCGGGCTCGGGTTCGCTAATTCCAAATTAACGAATTTTCCGTTGCGTCGTAATTTAATGATTATGCCTAGTGAAATCACTATTCACGTCGCTAAGGAATTAATTCTAAATGAATTCGTTCGCCCGAATTAAATTCTAATTTTAATTCCGCGTTGAAATCCAATTTCATTTAATATATCAAATATATTAATTAATCGATTAATTCCAAATTAACCGTTATCTCTCTTAAATGATATTTTATATCCCAGATAAAATATCTCCGCAATTAATCCCAGATTAATTTTTTCTCTCTCTAATTAATCCCAGATTAATTTAGAGTGCGAGTCATACGTCATCGGTGAATCTTTGGGAAGCGACCTATGAGATCCCCAGATATGTGGGCAGTAAATTCGGTCGTCGGACTATCCGAACACGTAAGTACCTCGTAATTCATTTATACCGATTTAAAAGACAAGGTTGGCCTCTAGAAAAGCGCCATGCTTACCCAATTCTCTGGAAATATCCTTACAGGAATAAAGGATCTATATCAGGCGTAGTATATACGTAGTATTGCGTATTTCTGTCCAGTATCGGATGATCACGTGCTAGGCCTGGGGCTGGAATTGTGTCTGCCCCGTACGAAGCACATGTCGGATGTCTGGTGACTAGTCTCTATAATCGGATAAACATGACCTTGTCATTTTATCCCGATAGCTGCAGCATTTAAGAGAACCAATCCCGTATCCTACGTGACCATCATCTCCATATGACTGGAGTGACACTTCCATCTTGACATCACACCCAACACACTACGATTCTCAATATACCCAGTATTGGCGTACACAGAACCTGTTAAAGCCCTGGATGACCTCAACCAAAGTATATTGATTGTCGCAAGTGTTAGCGGTGCAAGTCTCAGGTTAAGACCAAATACACCTACCTTGATTTCGGACTTTCATAGACACATAGTCATACTACCAATGGAATTCCGATGGGGTCTATCCAGAGCGAAGCTGTTTCCCGTACCATCGGTAAAACAAAACCTTCTATTACACTTGCATGAGTATCCTATACCCAAATATATGAGAACCATGTCGTTGTGCCCTCACAACGCGCACAAGTGTAATATTAGTCTTTTAAGCATTTATCGATGTCCAATATCGACAATGCTCGGACTAGGGATATTTAATGATTTATCCTTCATGGACTGATACTGTCTCATATCATTCTCCGTCCAGGAACAAATCATAGGGACCTCTCATCATTTATACATTTAGGTGATCTAATCACAAATGATAAGAGTGCAATCTCCTTTGTCACATAGTTAATTTGTACAACAACACCATGATCTATACAAATAGTGACGCTATGGGTCATAATTGTCCAATAATCTCCCACTTGGCCTATAGCCAGTCACTCGAGTGCTTGACACCCGAACTATATACGATTGGCTCACACTGCTGAGAAAAAAGGCTTTCGTCAGCGGATTTGCATGATTATCCTCTGATGCGATTTATTCGATCATCACATCACCATGATGTATGATCCGAACGAATCAGATGAATATCGAAGTATGTATCTGGATCGTTGATGAGAACATTAATTCTTTAGCCTGTGCTGACGCCTAGCTCAGCTGCTAACAGAATTATATCTAATCTAATTATATTTGTTATCGACCCAAATGGCTTCTATTGCCGCCTCAGCTGCAATAATAACCCGCATTTGTTGTTTATTCGGTAACTGTATCTTGCTTGGAAGATTTCTAGCTCACTGTTCCGTTATTCAAACTTTATAGTACCGTTTGCGACTTATAGTCATTTCATGAAAGCCAAGCTTTCACCGATTATATTATGGGAATATCATTTCCAAGAAATGATATATCATCATTACTCAGGACATTCACTGTCAGTGCGCTCCCACTAACCTCCTTATATACACAAGAATTATTTCGTTTTGAATTAAATCATAAACTATTATGATTACATCAAAACGATAATTCCAAGAACCCAATGCTTGCTTCAATCCAAACAAGGATCGAACAACCTACAAACCTCGTTTGCTAGTTTTGTTACGACAAAACTGACAGGATGTTGTAAACATCCTCCGAAAGGTTTCCTTTTTAGGAAAGCGATTTTCGGTAAAGCTGTCATATTTCATAAATGAAACATGCAACATTAGCAAGCATTATCCAAATGGATTTATCGTGGCAACAGTTAAAAGGTTGAATCGTAATCAACACAATGTTGATAACGATACCTTTCCGCTAAAAGCCTAGCTTTATACGTTGGTATGTTGCCTTCTATGTATGTCTTCCTAGAAGACTTATAAAGTACCAATAGGCACAATGCCTTGTGGTACATCAACTAGTATCCAAACATAGTTGATATACATGGAATCCATTTCGGACTCATGGCAGTTTGTCATATTTGGGATTTGATACCTTGTATCACTTCCTCATACGTAGTCAGTTGGTATACCTCAATAAGATAGACATCTTTATGAGGTGAGATCAGAAACACATACCCCAGGTTGTTTTCTGACTCTCTCCGACCTACATGGTTCTTGTGTATTCAAAGATTACTGGTAATAGTTTCATCCTTGATGAACTATTTATGTTCCATTAAGATTCGGTGCCTTGGACAGTATTACTTCGATTTTCATCGAGTTTTACTATCCTCCCACTTACCACTGCATATCGGTATTCCTCTTAGGAAAACCGCATGGTGAGCAACAATCTAATTTTTCTATTGTGAGATGTATAATTACAATACTTTGGTATCCCTAAGATAACCTACAATTGGCACTTATCCTATTGGGTTTTAGTTTGGTATCATCCAAATATGCCTAGCATTCCCAAATTTTCAGGATGAGAAACCCGGTTTCGTTCTTGTTCATATCTAATATGAAATCTGTCTAACAGATTTTTAAGGAACCTTATAAAATAAGTTCTGCACTGTTTTGCGTATCCGTTGAAGGAAATGGTAGCTCAGAGCAACTCATGATTAACCTTATCATGTCCAACAAAATTCGGTCCTCATTTCGGACACACCGTCAAACTGACGTGTTCCGGGAGGAGTCCTCATTGAAAGAATACTATACTCTTTCAAGTATATGAGAAACTTATTGCTTAAGTGTTTTTTCATCACGGTCAAACCGTGATGGTTTAATACTTTAGCCGATCTGTTTGTCTATTTCGTGTCGAAACTTTAATAGTTTCCGATTTGTGTTTCAAAAAAAAACACGTAACCATAACGCGATGCCATATCCGTAAAGGTCACGAACATTCATATGCATCTCTAGCCTAGCTAGACATGGGCCCACTTACGTCATTATGACCGGGGCTAATAGATCGGTGGCATTTGCACTTTTACCAAGTAAATAGTGTTTTAGTAGGCACTTTGCCCATATAAACTAGATTCATAGACTTTATTTGATTGAAATCAAATCAGTCCTAGTACCTACTCTTCAAAAGTGTGGAAATACGAGTCTTGTTTAATTGTGTCCCAGACAACAATGCCACAATTAGTTTCTTCTGATCAAATCAGTTTGAGCTATTTGTTTGTCATGTTATATGTTTGAGATATTATTTATATTCAAAATATAAACTATGTTATTCACATCTAATGTGTTTATCTCAATATCATCTTTATATAATAAAACACTTTAGTGTTCTAGAATATAAAGGTTCACCCGCAGCGGGTAAAACACTGATATAGCGATAATGTTTCTAGTCAAACTAGTTACATTATAACAGTTTCAAATTTAGGTACATACCCGAAGGTAGTTCTTAAACTTAGGTATCTACGGTTTAAAACAGCGACTTTCATCCCGTTTCCTATTCGCAGATAAATCTCTATTGAAGTCAGTATCATGTTCAAACCAGATTCTGAACATCAATATATTTATATCACACTAAGTATCTAAAATCCAATTTTTAGACTAGTAGTGAATATATTTATGACAAACATATTGAAGTCAGAGCCTTGCTCGTCTTCAATTCCTTCATGTCTGCTTTGTCCAAACGGCAGTCACGCTTCCGCGATCCCGTTTGCCACATTTAGGCAGACATTTTGGGATATGTCATTTATCTTCCCAGAAGATTATAATGATTTTGCCTTTGCCAGTTTCACACACTCCAGAAGCCTTTGGCCAACCCTTGGCCTTCTAAATATCGAATTAAGGTGCGCCTTGCGCTACTTGTCTAATTGCAAACTTTGACTTTATCTCCTTGAGAATAGTCATTAACACTCCAAGAGTTTACTATTGCAATTTTAGTACTTCTAAAATTCTAAGGATAGATTCTTTGAAGATCCTTCAATTTCATTATCATACTTTAAGGATCTAATCCTTAGTTCTGATCAAGAAATTAAGGAGTCTACTGGGATAAGCTTAATGGATTAAGCACTAAAGTTATCATTACATAAATCTTCCAAAGATTATGCTCGACTATTTGCTTAACTACGGGCTTAGGCATAGTATGTTATTTTATCAATAAAGTAACTTTTATTTTCCAGGACCATCCTGAAATATTCCCAATTTGAAAATTAAACCATTTAAATAATTTTCCCTAGGATTATGTTTTAAATGTCAATCTTTCACTTTTATCTTGATTTTAATAGTCCAACTATTTAATCAACGATTTAGGTACTACTTATATAATGATTACTATAGTCCAACTATATAATCAACTATACTTTAATAGATTAATATCAATTATATTGATTACTATAATCCAATTATAAAATCAACTATAATGAATAGTTTGAATATAGTCCAGCTATTTATTAAAACAACATTTAAATATTAGTCCAACTAACATTTAATTTATTTGACGAATGATGTTTGTTTGAGCGCGTATGGCAAGTAATTAAACGAATATTGCAAATTCAATTCTTGCCTCCCATTATTTTTCGGCGAGCCTCTAACCCTCTGTCGAGTACTCGGGAAACCGTGTTTCCTAGTGGGCTAGGATCCCGTTAAATATCACACAATCTTGACTTTGGCCAACAAATTGTATGATAATTAACGAGGTAGATCTCTGAGATCGATTGGATCCAATCCAATTCCTAGATCCGGTCGGGGGACATCCAAGTCCGAACATATATCTTATATATGCCAATACATCCAATGTATTACCTAACCTTTTTTCCTCTGAATAAACTAAGCCTTGGCTTTGGCACAACAAACTTAGTGATCACAGTTAAGCGCGACCCATTGACCATGGAAAGCTTCGTAATCAATGTCGATGGACAAGAAGTGGTCTTGACTTTGGCCAACAAACCACAACTTGGACAAGACACCAATATGGAATCAGCCTTCGTGATTCAAACACATCCTCGACGGAAAAAGGCATTGACTTTGGCCAACAAGCCAATGCCAGTCTCGGATCTTGAGTGAGAATCACTCAATGGAAGGAAAAACGCTTAATATTTTGTGAGGGTTTTTCGAGTGCAAATTGGCAACCAATTTATTATCTTTGTTAAGGTCTCATCATCATACACCCTTAAACATGCATTCTAAACACATAATAAAGCGCATATGAAAAATAATAATGATATGCGGATGGATACTTTACACATTGATCCTTGATCAAATCTCTCCCTTTCTCTCTCCCGTTAGCACAAGTATTTACTTCTACCCATTACACTACACTTCTAAAGAAACCTCATTTACATTGAGGGGAATAGGTGAGAAGAGAATACAAAGAATAAGGAGGTGATAAGGCTGGACACACAGGTCCAATTAGTAAATCGAATTTATTACAATTTCTAAAATTGTCCCACCATCTAATATCCATCTGATATACATTATTTATGCATCGCAACCATGTATTCACACAAGCATGTTATCAATCAATCTAATCAAATAATTAATCTGATAATTAGTGATCATCCAATTTTCAAACAACGATTTGATTTTGTGCGAGTCTAACTCGTTTTGCGAATAAGTACTTAAAGTACAAATTCTCGAATTAAATTAAACTACATCATTAAATCCAATTCAATTTGTATTTAATACTAATTCACTATTTAATCCAAATAAATACTACACTTTATTAATGAACTTTTACGACTTAAATTCCAAATTTAATCGTTACGGGTCTCAAAGCCGATTAACGTCAACGTTAATTTAATTAAAGTCCAATGGGCTTTTAATTAATTTCTTAAGGCGTGGACTTTTGGTCAACTCAGGTCAAACCGAATAACCAAAATCCAATCCGGGAATTACCCCATAAGCCTAGAAATCAATTTTGGCCCATTAGGCCCAATTAAACTTTAAAGGTCCATTAAGTCGCATTTGGGCTTTATGGATGCGGTTTTGGGCCCAATTGGATCCAACCAATTTTGCCTAAACCCAACTTGTACAACAAAGCCCAACAAGCCCAATTACAACACTGAAGCCCAAATCTATTTTAAGGCCCAATTAATTAAACATAAAAATCCAATTTCACATTTAATTAACCAAAGTGTATAACATGATTATCACCCAAATTAAATTTCTCTAAAACATCAATTAACACAACTAATCATGCTCAATTACATCATCACATGTCCAACACATTTTGATTAAAATCAAACCCAAATCACATGCTCAAAGTCTCGGCCAAGGGAGGGGATTTTTGTCGATTCGAATTCAATCCAATTAATTCCACATCGACATTAAATCACATTCCCAAATGATTCTAACTCATCCAATGAATCAAAAATCAAAATCCAAGACATTTTAGGGCAACTCATATTCGGCCAAGCCCAAATATTTGGGGAAAATGTTCCAAACATTATTTCATGAAATTGATCCAATCAATCTTCAATTAAACATGTATAAGCATACTCAAACATCCAATTTATTCAAATCATGCTCAAAAACATTTAGCCCAAATTTTAAGCCCTAAACTTTTTCATGCTCAAACCTTGCTCTGATACCATTGTTGGTTTCTATTAAGGTCCCAAGATCAATAATAAGCATGAAATCATGTGTGAATAACAATCGAGAAGTTGCGGAATACTCACATCGATCGGTTGAGCGACGCGGCAAGCAACAAAATCAAATTTCTGCCCTTGCAGTGGACTCGGCAGTGAGCAGATCTGCAGCCCTCCATTTTCTGTTTTGAGCTCCTCGAACAAGCTCCAAGCTTCATTGAATGGTTCCCGGCTCATGGGTGGACTTCCCTATCACCTTCGCATGTCTAGTAAGTGTGCTAGCACTTGTGATTTTGCCACAAAATCACACTCTTGCTTCCCTTTATTTTCGGTCCAGCCCAGCAAACCAGAAAACTTTTGCCCATTGGGCGTGAGGATGAGAGAGATGAGAGGAAGAGAGAGTTGGTTGGTTTGATTCCAAATTTGTGTATCTTATACACACATTTGAATTTCAAATTCATTTCATGTGCATTTGCCTTTCTAAAAGTCAAATAATAATGGCACCAACCACTTCCATCACTCAATCCATCAAGTTGTCAAGTCACATCACTCAAAGTGACTAATGATTTGACGCTTGATGCGACTAGCGATTTGACGCTTGATTTGACTTGCGTGCCGTATTCGAATTCGAAATGCGAATGCGCTCGCAAATAATCTCGGGCTCGGGTTCACTAATTCCAAATTAACGAATTTTTCGTTGCGTCTTAATTAAATGATTACGCATAGTGAAATCACTATTCATGTCGCTAACGAATTAATTCTAAATTAATTCGTTCGCCCGAATTAAAATCTAATTTTAATTCCGCGTCGAAATCCAATTTCATTTAATATATCAAATATATTAATTAATTGATTAATTCCAAATTAACCGTTATCTCTCTTTAAATGATATTTTATCCCAGATAAAATATCTCCACAATTAATCCGAGATTAATTTTCTCTCTCTTCTAATTAATCCCAGATTAATTTAGAGTGCGAGTCATACGTCATTGGTGAATCTTTGGGAAGCGACCCATGAGATCCCCGGATATGTTGGTAGTAAATTCGGTCGTCGGACTATCCGAACAGGTAGTAGTACCTCGTACTTCGTTTTACCGATTTACAAGACAAGGTTGGCCTCTAACAAAGCGCCATGCCTACCCAATTCTCCGGAAATATCCTTACTGGAATAAATGATCTATATCAGGCGTAGTATACGTAGTATTGCGTATTTCTGTCCAGTATCCGATGATCACGTGCTAGGCCTAGGGCTGGAATTGTATCTGCCCCGTACGAAGCACATGTCGGATGTCTGGTGACTAGTCTCTATAATTGGATAAACATGACCTTGTCATTTTATCCCGATAGCTGCAAGCATTTAAGAGAACCAGTCTCGTATCCTACCATCACCCCATCTCCATATGACTGGAGTGACACTTCCATCTTGTCATCACACCCAACACACTATGATTCTCAATATAACCCAGTATTGGCGTACACAGAACCTGTTAAAGCCCTGGATGACCTCAACCAAAGTATATTGATTATCGCAAGTGTTAGCGGTGCAAGTCTCAGGTCAAGACCAAATACACCAACCCTGATTTCGGACTTCCATAGACACATATAGTCATACTACTAATGGAATTTCGAGGGGGTCTATCTAGAGCGAAGCTGTTTCCCATACCATCGGTAAAACACAACCTCCTATTACACTTTCATGAGTATCCTATACCAAAATATATGAGAACTATGATGTTGTGCCCTCACAACTCGCACAAATGTAATACTAGTCTTTTACGCATTTATCGATGTCCAATCTCGATAATGCTCTGACTAGGGATATTTAATGATTTATCATTCGTGGACTGATACTGTCTCATATCATTCTCCGTCCAGAACAAATCATAGGACCTCTCATCATTTATACATCTTAGGTGATCTAATCACAAATATATAAGAGTGCAATCTCCTTTGTCACATAGTTAATTTGTACAACAACACCATGATCTGTACAAATAGTGACGCTATGGGTAATAATTGTCCAACATTATCATCACATGAATATTCCAAATATCATGTTATACTATTGCTCAACTCCGGGCTTAGGCTCGAGACGTCAATCTATCAAATAAAGTAACTTCTCGGTCTCCAGGACTATCCTGAGATTTTATTCCCAATCTGAAAATTAAAGCCGTTTAAAAAACATTTTCACCCAGGATTATGTTCTAAGCACTAATCTTTCAGTTATCTTGATTCCAATACTCTAACTATCAAATCAACGATTTTAGGTACTATTGATTATAATGATTACTATAGTCTAACTATATAATCACTATAATTTAATAGGTTAAATTCAATTATATTGATTACTATAATCCAATTATAAAATCAACTATTAATTGAAGTAGTTTGAATATAATCCAACTGTTTTAACAAAACAACATTAAATATTAGTCCAACTAATATATTAATTATTTGACAAAAAATTGAAATGAGCGCGTATTGGCAGTAACTAAACGAATATTACAAATTTAATACTTGCCTCCCACTATTTTTCGGCGAGCCTCTAACCCTCCGTGGAGTACTCGGGAAACCTTGTTTCTCAGTGGGCTAGGATCCCATTAAATAACACACAATCTTGACTTTGGCCAAAAAATTGTATGATAATTAACTAGGTAGATCTCTAAGATCAATTGGATCCCATCCAATTCATAGATCCAGTAGGTGGACATCCAAGTCCGAAACATATATCTATATATGCCAATATATCCAATATATTCCCTAACCTTTTTCCTCTGAATCAACTAAGCCTTGGCTTTGGTACAACAAACTTAACGATCCCAGTTAAGCGGAACCCATTGACCATGGAAAGCTTCGTAATCAATGTCGATGGACAAGAAGTGATCTTGACTTTGGCCAACAAATCACAACTTGGACAAGACACCGATATGGAACAAAGCCTTCATGATTCAAACACATCCGCGACGGACAAAGGTCTTGACTTTGGCCAACAAACCAGTGCCAGTCTTGGATATTGAGTAAGAATCACTCAATGGAAGGAAAAATGCTTAATATGTGTTGAGGGTTTTTCGCGTAAATTGGCAACCAATTTATTATCTTTGTTAAGGTCTCATCATCATACACCCTTAAACATGCATTCTAAAAGCATAATAAGGCGCGTATAAATAAATATAATAATGATATGCGGATGGATACTTAAACATTGTTCCTAGACCAAATCTCTCCCTTTCCTCTCTCCCGCTAGCACAAGTATTACTTCTACCCGATTACATAACACTTCTAAAGAAACCTCATTTACATTGAGGGGAATAGGTGAGAAGAGAAATACACAGAGTCAAGAGGTAATAGGCTGGACACGCAGGTCCAATTAATAAATTCTAAATTTATTACAACAATTTCCAAAATTGCCCTCACTCATCTAATATCCATCCGTTATGCATTATTCATACATCGCATCCATGTATTCACATAAATCATGTCCGACTCATTTTACGAATAGGTACTCAAAGTACGAATTCACAAATTATATTAAACTACAACATCAAATCCAATTCAATTTGTATTTAATACTAATTCTATATTTAATTCTAAATTAAATAATTACACTTTTTTAATGTGCCTTTAGGACTTAGATTCCAAATCCAATCGTTACGGGTCTCAAAGCCCAATTAACATCCAATGTCAATTTAATTAAAGTCCAATGTGCTTTCAATTAATTTCATAAGGCATGGACTTTTGGTCAATATGGGTCAAACCCAAATACCAAAGCCCATTTAAGGAATCACCCTTATTTGCCAAGAAACCAATTTAGGCCCATTAGGGCCAATTAAAATTAAAGGTCCATTAAGTCATATTTGGACTTTATGGATATGGTTTTGGGCCCAATTGGATCCAACCAATTATCCTAAACCAAACTTGGCCCAACCAAGCCCATTAAGCCCAATTACAAATTTAAAAGCCCAATTCCAAATTTGGCCCAATTAATTAACTTACAAAATTCCAAATTTCACAATTAATTAATTTAAAGTGTATAGCCATAATTAATTAACCAAATTTATATTTCCAAAACATCAATTTACACAATTAATTATGCTTATCATCATCAACTTATGTCCAACACAATTGAATCAAAAAAATCAATCATTTTCCATGCTAGTTAGTCACGGCAATTAGGGATTTCTTTGTCCGATTCGGTTTCAATCCAATTAAATCCTAAATCAACATTACCCAAATGATTTCAACTCATCCAATGATCAAAATCAAAAAAATACCATGACCTTAGGGCAACACCAAGTTTCGGCCAAGCCATAATTTTGGGGAAAAATTGATCCAATCCATTGTTCACAAAATTGATCACAAACAAATCCAAGTCATCCATTAACAAGCATGCTCAAACAAGTAATTTCACTCAAACATGCTCAAATCCAATTTACCCAAATTTTCCCCTAAATTAAATTCATGCTCAAAATGGCTCTGATACCATTGTTGGGTTTCTAGATTAGTCCCAAGGATCATTCAAGCAAGAAATCATGTGTGAATACTCAAAGAAGAATGACGGAATCATACTTACATTGATCGGTTATGCGATGCGTCGAACACAAAAATCTTGCTCCTCCTAGGAAGCTCTCGGCAATGAGCTCTTTATGTTCCTTTTGATTTTCGGTCATCCCTCCATTTGTGCTCCAAGCTTTGCGAATGGTGATTCCAAGATCAAGGGTTTGTTTCCCTATCACCTATGGATGACTCTTCATGTGCTAGCATTGGAAAGATTTTCCACAAATCTTCCATTTTGCTTCTCATTGCTCACGGCTTGAAGAACAATTTTGAGGGGATTTTGGCCCTTGGCCGAAAATGGGAGGAGAAGGGAGAGAGAATAATGTGTTGGTTATTTGGTTTCCAAAACCTAATAAAACATATACCAAAAAATAGTCAAAGCTTTTCCAAAAAGTCAACAAAATTTGGAGCCAAAATGGCAATAAATGCCATCAACCACTCATGCCACTATTCACATCAATCAATGATGACAAGCATCACTTCACTCAAAGTGATGTGAATTCCATCATTTGATTGACTAGTGATTTGACGCTAGATGTGACTTGTGGGCCGCACTTGAATTCGAAATGCGAGTGGGCCCGCAAACACTCCCGGGCTCGGGTTCGCTAATTCCGAATTAACGAATTTTCCGTTGCGACGTAATTAAATCAAATTTAATTAAATAATTATTCCTAGCAAAATTACTATTCACGTCGCTAACGAATTAATTCTAAATTAACTCGTTCGCCCGAATTAAAATCTAATTTTAATTTCGCGTAGAAATCTAATTTTGTATAATATATCGAATATATTATTTTATCGATTAATTCCAAATTAATCGTTCTCTCTCTTTAAATAATATTTTATCCCAGATAAAATATCTCCGTAATTAATCCCAGATTAATTTTCTCTCTCTTATAATTAATCCCAAATTAATAAAGTGCGAGTCATGCATCATCGGTGAATCTTCGGGAAGCGACCCATGAGATCCCCGGATATGTTGGCAGTAAATCCGGTCGTCGGACTATCCGAACACGTACATACCTAGTACTACGTTTTTACCGATTTACAAGACATGGTTGGCTTCTAGCAAAGCACCGTGCCTACCCAATTCTCCAGAAATATTCTTATAGGAACATGTGATCTATATCATGCGTAGTATACGTAGTATTACGTATTTCGATCCAGCATCGGATGTCACATGCAAGGCCTGAGGCTGGAATTGTGTCTGCCCCGTACGAAGCATATATCGGATCTCTGTTAACTAGTCTCTATAATCGGATCAACATGACCTAGTCATAATATCCCGATAGCTGCATCATAAAAGAGCACCAGTTCCGTATCATACGTGATCATCATCTCCACTATGACTGGAGTGATACTTCCGTCTTGACATCACACCCAATACACTATGATTCTCAATATACCCAGATGAGGCGTACACAAATCCTGTTAAAGCCCTGGTCGACCAAAACCAAAGTATATTGATTGTCGCAAGTATTAGCGGTGCAAGTCTCAGGTTAAGACCAAATACACCTACCCTGATTCGGACTTCCATAGACACATAGTCATACTACCAATGGAATTCCGAGGGGTCTATCCAGAGCGAAGCTGGTTCCGTACCATCGGTAAACACAACCTCCTATTACACTTGCATGAGTATCCTATACCCAAATATATGAGAACTATGCCGTTATGCTCCCACAACGCGCACAAGTGTAATACTAGTCTTTTACGCATTATCGATGTCCAATCTCGATAATACTCCGACTAGGGATATTTAATGATTAAACCTTCGTGGATTGATACTGTCTCATGTTATCTTAATCTGGAACTAATCATATGGAACTTTTATCATTTATACATCTAGGTAATCCAATTACAAATGATAAAATATTAGGACTTTTAGGGAGTCAGCAGCATGGCATCTGAAAACCTTCACTCCAAGGTTCTATGGAGAACACTCAAACTTCATCCAGAATATTAGGACTTTTAGGCCGAGGTTTCACCGACCCAACATTTGGCATTTGTATAACCAGCAAAGGAAGAATTACGTTCCTGTGGATGAAATGACAAAGACGCAGTTGAGACGACATCAAAGGAATTATGGCTTGATGATGCGCCAGCAATGTGAGGTGAAAGCTACTGTTGGCCATGAAAAGCGAGGCCATGTCCTCCCAACTGACACCCTTATGAAAAAAATGTTGGTTATGGATGTTAAGGATGGTGGTGACGAAGAGAGAATCAGTCCGAACTGTAAAGACCGAACCAAGTTTGACCGATAGAAGAAGTAGGATGGGACAGATGATGAAGAACCAGTCATTGTTATTCAGTTTGGCAGCAAGCCATCGGTTGTGGCTAATCATTACTTACTGTTTGAAAAGTTCAAACGGGATAATGATGGGACGCCTGGAAGAGTGAAGACGTCTACGACAGGGAAGAGATAAGATTTACAACACTTACCATAAAAAGCGGGGAGGTCTCGGATAACGAGCTGACAGATGTAGAAGAAGAAATATATGTAAGAACCGAAGCACGAAGAAGGGGACAACACAAAGTCGGATTTTAAAGGAGTTATACGAAGCCAAAAATCCATCCGTAAGGACACTGAGGGAAGACTTGGGACGATCTCCGTATCTCATGCTATACAGAAAGCCCAAAATAAGGCGAATCGTAACCAGAGCAGAGAAACAGAGGATACTCGCTACTGATACATCATACAACGGCTCGACTACATTGCCACCTTTCGGATGGGGTACAAAGGAGGATTCACCTCGAGAAAATGTAAGTGATGTGCAATCAATGGAAATAGGAATATCTGGGAAAGTGACGTTCCTAAAATTGCCACAGCAAATGACAAAGCATCTCCGACCAATGTATGTGAAAGCAAAGGAAAATGGAATACCGGTTACCAAAGTGTTGATCGACAACATGGCGTCCATTAACGCTATCCCAGATATGATGTTAGGACGATTAGCAAAGTCAGAGGTCGATCTCATCCCTACGGAAGTAGTGCTTACAAGCTTTAATGGGGGAGCAACGACAGCTTAATGAGTCGTACCATTGGACTTACATGTAGGGAGCACCACTAAGACAATGATATTTTTTTTATTATAGACGGACTAACCACCTATAACATGCTTTTGGGATAAGATATGATGAATTTTCCAAAATTTAAGCTGGTATTAGATGAAGTTCAGAACGACCAACACCATAGTGCTCTTGAGAGGGTAGCGCTGCACCAAGAAAGAAAGGTTCCACATAATTTATGTATTCGCTATCGGAATAGTATAAAATGGATGAAAGAACTAGAGGAAAGTTGTGAAAGGGGTCCACCGAAAAGGGAGTTGGCAGCATGGCATCTGAAAACCTTCGATCCAAGGTTCTATGGAGAACACTAAAACTTCATCCAGAATATTAGGACTTTTAGGTCGAGGTTTCACCGACCCAACGTTTGGCATTCGTATAACCAGCAAAGGAAAAATTACGTTCATGTGGATGAAATGACAAAGACGCAGTTGAGACGACATCAAAGGAATTATGGCTGGATGATGCGCCAGCAATGTGAGGTGAAAGCTACCACAGGCCATGAAAAGCGAGGCCACGTCCTCCCAACTGACACCCCTATGAAAAGAAGGTAGGTTATGGATGTTAAGGATGGTGGTGACGAAGAGAGAATCAGTCCAAACTGTAAAGACCGAACCAAGTTTGACCGACTGAAGAAGCGGGATGGGACATACGATGAAGAACGAGCCATTTTTATTTAGTTTGGCAGCATGCCATCGGTTGTGGCTAATCATTACTTGCTATCTGAAAAGTTCAAACATGACAATTATGGGACCCCTGGAAGGAGTGAAGACGTCTACGATAGGGAAGAGACAAGATTTGCAACAATTACCATGAATGGAGGGAGGTCTCGGATAACGAGCTGACATATGTAGAAGAAGAAATAGATGTAAGAGCCGAAGCACGAAGAAGGGGACAACACAAAGTCGGCTTTTTAAGGAGTTATACGAAGCCAAAAATCCATCCGTAGGGACACTGAGGGAAGACTTGGGATGATCTCCATATCTCATGCTATACGGAAAGCCCAAAATAAGACGAATTGTAACCAGAGCAGAGAAACTGTGGATACTTGCTAGTGATACATCATACAACGGCTCGACTAAATGCCACCTTTCGGATGGGGTACAGAGAAGGATTCACCTCGAGAAAATGTAAGTGATGGGCAAACAATGGAAATAGGAATATATGGGACGTTCCCAAAACCGCCACAGCAAATGACAAATCATCTCCGACCATTGTTTGTGAAGGCAATGGCAAATGGAATTCCGGTTACCAAAGTGTTGATCGACAACAGGGCGGCCATTAACGCTATCCCAGATAGGGTGTTAGGATGATTAACGAAGTCAGTGGTCGATCTCATCCCTACAGAAGTAGTGCTTACAAGCTTCAATGGGGGAGCAACAACAGCTAAATGAGTCGTACCATTGGAGTTACAAGTAGGGAACACCACTAAGACAACTATATTTTTTATTATAGACGGACCAACCACAAATAACATGCTTTTGGGACGAGATAGGATGAATTTTCCAAAATTTAAGCTGGTCTTGGGTGAACATCAAAACGACCAATGCCCTAGTGCTCCTGAGAGGGTAACGATGCACCAAGAAGGAAAGGTTCCACAGAATTTGTGTATTCACTGTCGCAACAATATAGAATGATTGAAAGAACTGGAGGAAAGTTGTGAAAGGGGTCCACCAAAAAGGAAGTTGGCAACATGGCATCCAAAAACCTTCGCTCCAAAGTTCTATGGAGAACACTCAAACTTCGCCCAGAATATCAGGACTTTTAGGCCGAGGTTTCATCGACCCAATATTTGGCATTCGTATAACCAGCAAAGGAAAAATTACATTCCTGTGGATGAAATGACAAGGACGCACTTGAGATGACATCAATGGAATTATGGCTGGATGATGAGTCGGCAATGTGAGGTGAAAGCTTCCACTGGCCTTGAAAAGTGAGGCCATGTCGTCCTAACTGACACCACTATGAAAAGAAGGTTGGTTATGGATGCTAATGATGGTGGCGGCGAAGAGGGAATCGGTCCGGACTGTAAAGACCGAACCAAGTTTGACCGACGGAAGAAGCGGGATGAGACGAACAATGAAGAACCACCCATTGTTATTCAGTTTGGCAGCATGTCACCGGTTGTGGCTAATCATTACTTGCTATCTGAAAAGTTCAAACAGGACAATGATGGGTCCCCTGGAAGGAGTGAAGTCATCTACAACGGGGAAGAGACAAGATTTGCAACACTTACCATGAAAAGCATGGAGGTCTCGGATAACGAGCTTACATATGTAGAAGAATAAATAGATGTAAGAGCCGAAGCACGAAGAAGGGGGACAACACAAAGTCGGCTTTTTAAGGAGTTATATGAAGCCAGAAATCCAGCCGTAGGGACACTGAGGGAAGACTTAGGATATCCCCGTATCTCGTGCTATATGAAAAGCCCAAAATAAGACGGATCGTAACCAGAGAAGAGAAACAGAGGATACTCACTAGTAATACATCATACAATGGCTCGACTATATTGCCACCTTCCGGATTGGGTGCATGTGAGGACTCACCTCGAGAAAATGTAAGTGATGGGAAAACAATGGAAATAGGAATATTTGGGAAAATGATGTTCCCAAAACCACCACAAGCAAATGACAAAGCATCTCCGGCCACTGTATGTGAAGGCAAAGGCAAATGGAATACAGGTTACTAAAGTGTTGATCGACAACGGGGTGACCATTAACGCTATCCCAGTTATGATGTTGGGACGATTAGCGAAGTCAGAGGCCGATCTCATCCTTATGAAAGTAGTGCTTACAAGCTTCAATGGGTGAGACACAACAGCTAAATGAGTCGTACCATTGGACTTACAGGTAGGGAACACCACTAAGACAACAATATTTTTTTATTATAGACGGACTAACCACGTATAACATGCTTTTGGGACGAGATATGATGGATTTTCGAAAATTTAAGCTGGTCTTGGATGAAGATCAGAACGACCAATGCCCTAGTACTCTGAGAGGGTAGCGCTGCACCAAGAAAGAAAGGTTCCTAATAATTTATGTATTCGCTGCCGGAACAGTATAGAATGGATGAAAGAACTTGAGGAAAGTTATGAAAGGGGTCCACTGAAAATGTAGTCAGCTGCATGGCATCCGAAAACCTTCGCTCCAAGGTTCTATGGAGAATACTCAAACTTCATCCAGAATATTAGGACTTTTAGGCCGAGGTTTCACCGACGCAACGTTTGGCATTCGTATAAGCAGCAAAAGAAGAATTACCTTCCTGTGGATGAAATGACAAAGACGCAGTTGAGACGACATCAAATGAATTATGGCTGGATGATGCGCCGATAATGTGAGGTGAAAGCTTCCACTGGCCATGAAAAGTGAGGCCATTTCCTCCCAACTGACACCCCTATGAAAAAAAGGTTGGTTATGGATGCTAAGGATGGTGGTGACGAAGAGAGAATCAGTCTGGACTATAAAGACTGAACCAAGTTTGACCGACAGAAGAAGCAAGATGAGACGGACGATGAATAACCACCCATTGTTATTCAGTTGGCAGCACACCATCGGTTGTGGCTAATCATTACTTATTGTCTGGATAGTTCAAACGGGACAATGATGGGACCTCTGGAAGGAGTGAAGACTTCTACAACGGGGAAGAATGGTGAATAAGTTAAAGAACAAACCACACTCGCGGCAACCAGAGCTAACTTAATGGCTTATGTACGGGAACATGAAATCGAAATTGATACCCAAGCTACAATCTCGGCCTTAAAAGGAAATTGATAACGCATCAGATAGAAGACAAAATAAGAGAGGCATACGAGATGGATTGTTTGGACGAACGACGAAAGGAACTGGGTGAAAAACCGGGGGGAAAGAAAAAGATTTAGAATACACTCTGAATAAACATCAGAAGACGAGCATTACAAGGGCACAAGATGTTTTGGAAGAAGTGGACCTGGGAGATGACAGCAACAAGTGCAGTGCTTATATCAGTAAGAAAATCGACACCCAAGTACGTGAAGAATTAATTTCTCTCTTAAAAAATTATAAAGATTGTTTTACTTGGGACTATAAGGAAATGCCTGGTTTAGATAAAACTTTGGTAGAGTATATGTTGTCTTTTATACCAAACTACAAACCATATAAACAACCCCCATGAGGTTTGCACTCAATGTCATACCTGACATTAAGAAAGAAGTCGAACGTCTATTAAATGCAAAATTCATCAGGACGACCAGATATGTAGAATGGTTATCAAATATCGTCCCAATCATGAAGAAGAATGGAAAGTTGAGAATCTGCATAGACTTTAGAAATTTAAACTTGGCAACGCCAAAAGACCAATACCATATGCCTACGGTAGATTCTTTAGTAGACTCCACCGCGTGATACCAAGTGTATTCTTTCATGGATGGGTATGCAGGGTATAATTAGATTTATGTTGCCGAAAATGACATTCACAAAATGGCTTTTAGATGTCCGGGGTCTTTAGGATATTATGAGTGGGTAGTGATGCCATTCGGTCTAAAAAACGACGAGGCCACTTACCAACGAGCTATGAACTTAATCTTTCATGACATGATTAATGATTTTGTAGAATTTCATGTAGACGATATAATGATTAAGTCTATGGCCATGGATGGGCATTTTAATCACTTGGGAATGACTTTTGAACGAATGAGGAAGTTCAAACTAAAATTAAACCCTGCCAAATGTGCCTTCGAGGTCAGCGCATGGAACTTTTTGGGTTTTCTAGTCCATCAGAGAGGAATTTAAATTGATGTCAATAAATCTCGGGCAATCATGGAAGCCAAACCCCCCCAGAAACAAAAAAGAGTTGCAAAGGTTCATAGGGCAAGTCAATTTTTTAAGAAGATTTATTTCGAATTGTGTAGGGAAAACTAAAGTATTCTCATATCTACTGAGGCTAAAAGAAAAGGACGATTTCGTCTAGACAGAAGAGCGTCGAAGAGCCTTCGAAAGCCTGAAGAACTATTTAGCAAAGCCGTCGGTATTGGTACCCCTGTGCCAGAACGACCAATGCAGCTTTACATATCTGCCGAGGAGCAGTCCGTAGCTGAAATGATCACGCAGGACGATAACATGGGTGTAGAAAGATCCATTTATTATCTTGGCAGACAATTGTTGAAATATGAATGTAATTACTCTCCAATAGAGAAATTGTTTTTGGCTTTGTATTTTACATGTACTAAATTACAAGTCTATCTTAGGCCGATTACTGTGTATTTAGTTACAAAAATCAATATAGTGAAATACATGTTCTCTTGTCCAATTTTACATCAAAGAGTATGGTTTTGGTCTCTTTCGTTGTTGGACTTTGACATACGGCACGAACCCAAAAGGCCATAAAAAACCAAGCCCTTACCGATTTTTTAGCTGATCACCCCTGCTTAAGCATAATCAAAGAAATTGAAATGGAAATAGGTGAATACAACTTAAAACTATGGACGATGTACTTCGACGAGTCTAGCATATCGAATGGGGCAGGAATATGAATATCCCTTGTCAGTCCTTTAGGAGAATTGTTTCGTTTCATCGTCACTTTGGATGAATGTGCACAAATAATCAGGACGAATACAAGGCTTTAATATTTGGGTTAGAGATACTCCTATATATGAGAGTAAGAAATGTGTCCATTAAAGGAGATTCACAACTAGTAGTCCAACAAGTGATGGAGGCCTTTAGATGCCAAAGTTCATCAGTCATGGCATTGTTGGAAATAGCTCAATAATTGTTAGATAAATTTGACTATGTAGAGTTAGAGCACATCTCAAGGACAAAAAACGAGATAACTAATGAGCTAGCCCAGGAGCCTCATGATATAAACAGATAAGAATTGATAGTATGTGCAGAAGGGGATAAATTAAACCAACCCTAGTACGGCGAAGTAATGAAGTGGACGTTTTGGACATTGAACACCAAGACGGGAACAATTAGAGGAGAGAGATCAAAGATTTCTTAAAGAACCCAGAGAACGGAGGAAATCGAAAGCTAAAACTGAAAGCTTTAAACTTTGTGGTATCAGGGGATGTACTATATAAAAAATGACATGATGGTTTATTGTTAAAGTTTGTAGGATCGTCAGAAGCCAAGACTATTATGGCTGAGGTGCATGAAGGGGTCTGTGGGCCCCTTCAAGCCGGAGTAAAAATGAGGTGGTTAATCATAAAGAGCAGGTATTATTGGCCGAAAATGGGAGAGTCATGTGTAGTATATGCGAATGGGTGCATAGCTTGTCAGAGACATGGACCCATACAATGAGCGCCGGCAACAGAAATGGCCTCTGCCATTAAACCATGGTCGTTCATAGGATGGGCGATTGATTTGATAGGAAAAATCTATCATGCATCCAGCAAGAGACACACCTTTATCTTCGTCGCCACAGATTTCTTTACCAAGTGGGTGGAAGTAATCCCGGTAATAGAAATTTCCCAAGAATAAATCATCAAGTTCATAAAAGAGCATATCATTCATCGGTTTGGTATTCCTCAGACATTGATGGTAGATCATGGGACTTCTCTGAACGGAAAAAAAGTTAAGTGTTTCTTGAGTGAATATGGGATCCAGTTAGTAAACGCTACACCGTATTACCCTCAGTCAAATGGTCAGGCAGAATCATCCAATAAGATCCTTAAAGGTCTGATTCGAAAAATGATAATAGACAATGCTAGGCAATAGGACAAACGTTTGAGTCAAGCTTTATGGGCATTTAGGACATCGCCCAGAACAAGTACCTCACTCACACCATTCCAGCTAGTATATGGTCAAGAGGCCGTATTACCGGTTGAAGTCAATGTCAAATCTACAAGAGTGGCGTTACATGAGGAATTGATGAAAGAAGATTATGGTGAAGCAATGATCCAAAATCTATTAGAGTTGGATAATATTAAGTGTGATGTCATTAACCGCTTGGAAGCATAGAAATAAAGGATGGCCAAAAGGTATAATTGGAAAGTCATGGCCAAGTCGTTCAGGAAAGGAGAGTTAGTATGGAAGACAATACTACTGTTGGATACTAAAATTCTTACGTATGGAAAATGGCCGCCCAACTGGGAAGGCCCTTCGAGGTGGAGAATCTATTGCCAAATGGAGCTTATCATTTAAGGAATTTGAATGGAGAAATACATGTTAGAGCGATAAATAGTAAGTACTTGAAAAAAATATGTGCCTTCATTATGGGAACATAAGAAAGTAGCGTTCTCCAGATAGAAATCACATAATTAAGCAAATCAATTAAAATTTTTTATTGATAATGGACGATTTACAAGTCATAAATAATGGACGATGCAATGTCCTAGCGAAAAATAAATAAATACGAAATCAGTTATTGGACAGTGGCCGTCAAAAGTCTTCATCGGATTCATTGTCCTTCAAAACTGTGAATATTTCTCTCAACTGATGACACTCCTTCTGCATCTCCCTATCAGCTGCTATTAGATCGGCTAGGCTCTTTTCAAAATCAATTTGAGCCAAGTCTTCATACTCTGCCAAAGAGGCATTCACCTCCGTTAATTGAGCAACAATGGCCTTCCTCTTGGCCTCTTTCCTCATACGGCTCTCCATAATAAGGCGCTGGATCTCCCTTAGTTGTCTCTCTAAGTCCATCAAGACTGATTCCTCAATCATCATTTCGTCTGTGGTTTCCTGTAAGGACTGGTGGTGAGTGTTAAGGGAATCACATAGGCCTTCTCTCTTTGCCATTGAAGAACAAAGCCCGACCTTCTGACTATGTATACATTGATAATGAGGAATGAAGGCCGCTACTTCATTCTGCAAGTCTTGGAGGAAGAGCCGATTCTCCACCGGTATAGGCAAAACAGAAGAACAACAGTCGAGATAACTCAGAGGAAATCCTATCTAGCTTGATCATATTCTCTGGCAGAGCAGCCTGACCGATATCCAGCACAGTGAAAAAGACATATTGACCAATGACTTCCCGAAGAGCCTTCAGGTCCGTGGTTACTCGAGCCGAGGACGAGGAAGGTTGAGAAGGAGTGGAGGCCAACCGATCGAGGCGGTCCAAAATATCCTAGACTGATTACAGAAATGGATCGGGCACCTATTTACAGAAAAAAAAGGGTTAGCGAATGAAAGCCAATGAAGTTATGCAAAGAGAAGAGAAGTACTTACAGCTTCAGGCATAAAACTGGAACTCGATGGCTCATCTGCGACTGTCATGGGAACATCACGATGGGGTGATACAGACTTTCGCCTATGAGATAAAGGCGGAGGAGTAGAAGGCATTGGTCGAGGAGATGACGACGGAGAAATAGGGGATGATGGCCGAAAGTCATGTGTGGGTGACGAAGATCTGTGCAATGGAGGATTGAAAGGAGAATAGCTTGGTCTGCCCAAGGACTGGGTCTGGGTTTCTGTAGAAGAATCAGAATCAGAAGAATCATAGCATGAATAACCTCAATATCTTCGTGTATTCGTCTGATGATATCCGCCTTAAAAAGGGACCTAGCCCTGAGAAAGATCGTCATCCGGCTCTTACACAAATAGGGACGGGAGTTTGTAATGGACGATATTCGAAAAAAGGGTCGTCCATCCGAAATCTCCTCTATGCACGGGTCTCTACTTCCCATGACTATATGTAACCCCGTATCTTGGGGATCTGCCCTGCTCGATGGGCGTTCGGCAGCCACACCCTCCTCTGATGGGTGTTGAACGATTGGGACGTCAGGCGATGGAGTTTGACCCGGCGCGACCATGCCGGACGGCTGTTCGGTCCTGGACACCTATACATGGAACAAGAACGAACCATTAAAAAAAAAATCTAGAAGAAGAGCATACCTTTGCTCGACGGTGCAAGACGGGCTCATCTGATTCAGAGCTATGAGCAGGTGAAAAGTGTTTCCTTTTGGGATGTTTAGGCTTTGCTTTCTTCGGCCCAACCTTCTCAACGTGTTTTTTCGGCCCATCTGGTTCAGAAGATTTAAAGTAGAAAGGAATACTAGAAAATAAAATAGAAGAAGGCAGAGAGAAAAAAGCCTTTCATGGTTGGCTGGCCAAAACTGGTCAAAAAGAGGGTGAACGGATGTACAAGGAGAGAAAGAATCGCAAGAAGAAAAAGATAACAAGGTTCGCACTTCAGACAGACACTGGTCGATGTCCGAGAGCAACAAGACTTTGAAGCGATCTACTTAGTGGGATGTATGCCTTAGAGCTACATGGAATGTAAACGGTTTTATATGTTTTGAAACAAAATGATGCATTATTCATTTATCAAAGTGTTTGTTTAATATTCGCGTATTATAAATTATCTTGAATACCCTAGATTACTATGTACCTTCAGACTTAGTGTATGAATGTCATACAAAAGAGGATTTAAGTCTGAAGTTAGTAATCTTAAATAGTCCATGGAAAGCAAACAAAGTGGGTACATTGCTTGTGGTTTATCTATAGCTGCGGTCCATTCTATAATTGCATGGTGACCTTGATCCAAGATCGTCCATGTAGAGACATGAGAATGGAGAAACTTTCTATGATGTGATCATATAGGACTGGACCCAGATGGAAATGACATTCTTTTAATATCCGTAAATAAATAAAGTCATTTTGATCTACTAGATGGTCATATATGGATTGATCTTAATCCTGAGAGTACTATGAACTCCTGTATGACAGGCTATGTCCTTTGATTTACAAATGTGAGGTTGGTGTAGCAGTCCCGACCAATAGCTAGGTACTTTGGGGGAATGGTCTATTGTGCAGCTGGGAACGTTTTACATAGATATGGAGTTCACTCCTTCTTGCGAGAAGTAGATGAGTATCTTTCTTAAGGGTTGATTCGGTACTTGAATGGTTTGAGCGCTCAAGTCTTTCTATTACAAATAGAAAGATTAAAATTCATAATGGTCAGAGGTGTATAATGGATATTATTACCCGGCTCTAATTATGAGATACTCGTAAAGAGTCAATTTGTATGTAGTGACTATATCGATGGACACCGACTTGGTTCGGCTTAATATATCATATGCGGCAATGAGAGTGCAACTTCGGGTTTTTAGTGGAATAACCCAGAGTTAATAATTCAGAATATTTAATTAAGAGCTTAATTAATATTTCGAGATTATTGGAGCTCGGAAACACAGGTCTGTTTGGTCCCCGTACTAGCTCGATTTACTATAGCGGATTTAGTATAATTGGATAGTCCAATTATATACTCACAAAGGTATAAATATTTTTAATATGATTAATAATATTATTTTGTCACACTTGAAACTATATATTAAAAGTTAATATATGATTTTAATAATTATATGATAATTATTAAATGCATAAAATTAAATTATACTTGATATAATTTAAATAAGGTCATTATTGGAATTTCAAGTTTTGCGTTTTGGAAACCCTTGACATTATTTTGGAAGTTACTCCTTTTAATAAGGTGTTAACTCTTTATTTTTGTAACATATATTATCTTTATGGAAAGTAAATATGTTGTTACAAAATTTTTGAAATTAACACATGCATGGCTTATTTTTACAAGAGTAAAAAAGGGAAGGGTTTGTTTTATTTTGTAAAATTAAACCCTAAGTATAAAAAGAAAAATGTTTTTTCTTTTTTGCTTAAGATTTTATTCTTGAACCCTAGCCACCTTTCATATTCTTCTTCATTCTCTCAAAAGTTGAGAAAAATAAAAACAATAGAAAAGAAGAAAAACAAAACAAAAAACACTAGTGTGACTTTATCTCTAAATTGTTTAGGGGTTGTTTAGTGAGTCTTGCCCACACAAGTTTCCGTTGATAACGAGATATAGTTCGGAAGAATTATGGTGTCGAACATATTCATTTTCATATCTTTCTTCTTTGTACACGGCAGTGAGGCATTATTTTGCTCAATGCCGCCCCTTTACTTGGTGAAACGGAACTCGTTTTGGTTTTGTTTTAATCCAGTTTTTTTGGGGAACATTTTGTGATGTTTTGGGGCTATTTGCAAGTGAAAAATCAGAACCAAAACACAGCCTATGTCTGTGCATTTCAGGGGTTATTTCTATAGTACGTTGGGCGTGAATCGAGTCCAAAACAGTCCAGTTTTTGTCTGGGTGTTCGGGGTTGTTCCGGGACTATTTTGGGGCTGGAATTTTATCTAAAACTGAAGCAAAATTTCAGTGGTGGTGGCAGTAGCATTCGACGTTCAAAGGAGAATGGCAGCAAAATTTTTCAAGTCCTATCCGTGTGCCTAAACCGTTTCCGCTGTGCGAGGAAAATGTTTCCTACAATTGGCATCGAGAGCAAGGTTGAAAAGTGTTCTTAACCCTTCTATTTTCATTTAAAGTTACTATTTTTAATTGTTTATATGAGTTATAAATATTGATATGTATGTTTAGATGAGTAGGCACAGTATAATTATTCATTTGATGAATGATTATTATTTTTTATGTGATGAATGGATTTCGCATTGGTCGTAAATTTTTCTGGCTCGTATTTTTTAGTTGGTTTTGATTTTGGGATGTAAGGCCATAAGACCATTGTTTACAATTTTTGTAATTTTTATTTTGCAATGTAAAATTTCATTTGTTGTAATTTGGAGCACCGAAGTCGCAAAAGGAGCCAACACCACCTTGGAGCGTGATTTGAAGACCAAGGGATGCCTTGGGTATTTTTGTACTAATTAGAATAGTATAGGAGAAATAAGAGCCCGGTCAATGCAAAATATTTTTATGTTATATGGTGTTTAATTCGAATTGTTTGAATAACATGTCATATAGCTTATGGTGCCTACCCTTGCATGTTACATGCCATAACATGCATTGGATGCATAGTCATTATAGACATGAAATATGATTTTATGTGATTTAAAATGTTTAAATTAGATTTATATGCATGGAAAAATAATTAATTTGATTAATTAGTTTTATGGTTTAAAATTTGAATTCTAATATATTGGGCTTAATAAGTGCAAAATAAATTCTGTTGATATATAGGATGGAAACCCAGACATAAATTCCATAGCCGAATCTGAATGGACTGTAATATGGTCTGCACTCGGGATACAATTTCACATACCATTGGATTTTATAACGCACTAAGATTAATTAAATAGTTTAATATAAATCTTGACCATTTTAGGATTCTAAAATTTTAAACCTATTAGTGTTCTAATATTTTAAGAGTTAAAATATAATAGGTCACTAATATCACTCTAATTAAATTAGTTTAATTGAGTAATATAATTAGTAGAGACTAATGGATAATCAATGATATAAATTTTAAGAGTTAAAATGGTTAGGTCACTAGTGGTGAACTAGTGTAAATAAAAGTTATGATTTAGTCGCCATAAATTTATTAACACTAGTTAAATTAAAATATTAGATATTTTATTTTAAAATAGTGAGTGAGAGAGGGATATATGACAGTATATCCCGCAATCTCCGTTGTTAGTCCAAAAACGTGAGATTCAAAAGGCACCTCGAGACGGATTTGCTTTCGTCCCCATACAGATGATGTCCATTTTGGGTCAATATTAGGTTTGGATTCCGAGAGGATATGGATTCTAGATATATCTTGTGAACTGACCTACCCTACGGCAGAACGTCACTCGTTAAGTCCAAGAATCCCAAAACGATGGGTCACACTCACAAAGGAATAATTAACTGTTAATAAAATTCCTTGAAACAATAGTTGTTTAATATAGGAATAAGAGTTATTCCCGCATATATTAATTGATTGAGATTGTCTCAATCTATCATGCAAGTACTTGACCTAACCTACGGCGGCACTTACTTGTGGGATGATAGATTTCTGTGGCATAGTAATTCTCTTAGGTTTCTAATTCGTTATTCATGGATTCATGCATCATGTTTAATTTTATGCCAAAATTATTTGATGATTTTAATATGCGATGAATGAATATTAAATGCATGTTTATTTTATTTTTCAGCCATGGTTTCTCCAATTATTTCCTTACTCTCAAACGATAAATTAACGGGAGAAAATTATGTTAAGTGGAAAAGTAACATGAACGCTATCTTGGTCTGCGAAGACCTAAAGTTTTTCCTGACGGATGAGAGTCCTCCCGAGCCGGCCAGAAATACTGGCCAAGCTGTTCACGATACCTACCATAAGGTCATAGCTAATGAGAAAGCCCGCTGCTACCTGCTAGCATGGATGTCTGAGGTTCTTGCTGCAAAGCATGAACCTATGGCTTCAGCATCTCAGATGATGGAGTCATTACAGGGCATGTTTGGGTAGCCTTCGGAGCATCAACGTCATGAGGCCATGGTCTCAGCGATGACTGCTAGGATGAAGGATGAGACATCAGTCCGAGAGCACGTCTTGAGGATGATGACCTATCTCAACACTGCTGAAACCCATGGAGCTCGTATTGACGAGCGTTGCCAGGTGACCATGATTATGGAAACTCTTCCGAAGAGTTTCATGTAGTTTAAAAGTAACTATGTTATGAATAAGTTGACTTTTACTTTGAGGACATTACGAGTCCATGCTTGTGGATCCTCATAAGTCCGGTGTTGAGGAAAATATTACCGAGTATTCTAAATCTCCAAAGATGAAGAAGAATAACACTGAGAAGGCTAAGGTAAAGCCCATTAAGAAGAAAAACAAGAAAGTCTCCAAGGATGCAAAGCCCAAGGGAAACTGTTTCCACTGCAACAAGAATAGGCATTGGAAAAGGAATTGTCATAAATACCTTGCTGAGTTGAAGGAGAAAAATGAAATAGGTAAATTTGATTTACTCGTTATCGAATCTCTATTAGTGGGAGTTTCTAATTTAAATTTTACGAATAACAGTTATTTAAATTTGAACAATGTGTTATTCATTCCTGGTTTCGCGCGGAATTTGATTTTGTTTCTTCTAAACTTTTGGATGATGGTTATTCAGTTTCTTTTTAATAGCAATTTAGTTATTATTGGTAGAAATGGATTAACCATATGCACATGAAACTCAGAAAATAACTTGTATGAATTAAGACCATTAACACATAGGTCACTGCTCAATGCTGAAGTATTTAAGGTTGAGAAACCTAAAACTAAACGGCTAAAGATTTCTCACGATGACACATATCTTTGGCATCTTAGACTTGGTCATATCAACCTTGACCGGATAGACAGGTTGATAAAGAACAGAGCCTTAAACAAGTTAAAGCTCGAAACTTTACCAGTCTAAGAATCTTGTTTAGAAGGAAAAATGACCAAGAGACCTTTTACTGGAAAAGGTATAAGAGACAGTCAACCACTTGAGCTAATACATTCGGACATTTACGGACCGATGAATGTAAGAGCTCGAGGTGATTATGAATACTTCGTCACATTCATTTATGATTATTCTAGATATGGGTATGTTTACCTAATGCAGCACAAGTCAGATACTTTTGAAAAGTTCAAAGAGTACGTGCTGAGGTTGAGAACCAGTTAGGTAAAACAATCAAAACTCTATGATCAGATCATTAAGAAGAATACCTTGATAGATATTTCAAGGAATTCTTAGTTGAGCATGGGATAGTATCCAAGCTCACAGCACCTGGAACACCACAGTAAAATGGTGTTGCAGAGAGGAGAAATCGGACCCTACTAGAGATGATGAGATATATGTTTAGTTATAGCTCACTACCTAGTTCGTTCTGAGGATATGCACTGCAAACTGCAATCCATATCCTTAATGTAGTTCCATCTAAGTCTGTTCCTAAGACTCCTTTAAAGTTATGGAATAGTCGTAAAACTATTTTACGAAATTTCCGCATATGGGGGTGTCCAGCACATGTGCTGAAGAATAAGACTACAAAGTTGGAGCCACGTTCTCAGGTAAGCCTATTTGTAGGCTATCCTAAGGAGACTAGGGGTGGATTCTTCTATAGTCCTGATGATAACAAAGTATTTGTATCGACAAACGCTACGTTTCTGGAAGATGATTGTATGAAGGAGTTCAAACCTCAAAGTAAAGTGTAACTCAATGAGTTACTTGCTGGTTCGACCAGCACACCATCAACAATGACATTTGACAAATACATAGCACATTTGACATCTGAGCGTCAGATGCAAGCTCATCAGAATTATCTACCACCTAGACGAAGTGAGAGGGTTGTATTACAACCTGATCGCTATCTTAGAGTTGGAGAGGCACAAGTTGTCACATCCAGCGATGGTATAGATGATCCATTGACCTATCATACTGCAATGGATGATTCTGATAAAGAGAAATTGCTTAAACCTATGAACCTAGAGATGCAGTCTATGTACACCAACTCAGTCTGGGAACTTGTAGACCAACCTGATGGGGTGAAACCCATAGGTTGCAAGTGGATCTACAAGAGGAAAATGAGAACAGATGGGAAGGTACAGACCTTCAAGGCTAGGCTAGTGGCCAAAGGTTATACCCAGAAAGAGAGAGTTGACTATGAGGAAACTTTCTCGCCAGTAGCCATGCACAAATCCTTTCTCGCCAGTAGCCATGCTCAAATCCATCTGCACTATTCTATCCATTGCCGCATATTATGACTATGAAATTTGGCAAATGGATGTCAAGACTGCATTCTTGAATGACAATCTTGATGAGAGTATCTATATGATACAACCAGAGGGGTTCATAGCCCAAGGTCAAGAGCAAAAGGTTTGCAAGCTGCAAAGGTCCATTTATGGACTTAAGCAGACATCTCGATCTTGGAATATAAGATTTGATACCACAATCAAGTCTTATGATTTTGAGCAGAATGTTGATGAGCCTTGTGTATACAAGCGTGTCATTGATGGGAATGTGGTTTTTATTGTTTTATACGTCTATGATATTTTACTCATTGGGAATGATGTAAAGATATTATCGGACGTGAAAACCTGGCTAGCTAACCGATTCCAAATGAAAGATTTGGGAGAGGCCAGTTATGTTCTTGAGATTCAGATACTTCGGGATCGCAAGAAGCGATTGTTAGCTATGTCTTATGCATCCTATATCGACAAGATCCTTGTACGATTTGGGATCCAGAATTCCAAGAAAGGCAATCTGCCATATCAGCATGGAATTTATTTGTCAAAGGAACAGTCTCCTAAGACACCTCAAGATGTTGAGGAAATTAGACATATCCCATATGCCTCAGCAGTTGGTAGTCTCATGTATGCTATGTTATGCACGAGACCGGACATCTATTTTACAGTGGGAGTAGTCAGTAGGTTTTTGTCGAACCCAGGATTAGATCACTGGGTGGCTATGAAACATATTTTCAAGTATCTAAAGAGAACGAGAGATATATGCTTGTGTATTCCGATGAGGATATGATCCTAAGCGGTATACATACTCTGATTTTCAGGCAGATGTCGATTCTAGGAAATCAACATCTGGATCAGTTTTTACCCTAGGTGGTGGGGCTATAGTATGGCGAAGTATAAAGAAATCTTGCATTGTTGACTCCACCATGGAGGCTAAATATGTAGCAGCTTGTGAATCTGCTAAGGAAGCAGTCTGGCTTCGTAAATTCTTGGGAGATCTGGAAGTTGTTCTAGATATGGATAGACCACTCACACTTTATTGCGATAATAGTGGTGTAGTGGCAAACTTCAAAGAACCAAGAAGCCACAAGAGGGGAAAACATATAGAGAGGAAATATCATCTCATCATGGAGATAGTGCAGAGAGGAGACATTATCGTCACAAAGATTACATCCGCAGAGAACCTGGCTGATCCGTTTACAAAGACCTTGTCGGCTAAAGTGTTTGAAGGTCACCTAGATGGTCTAGGATTACTTGACATGTCCCATTTGCTCTAGTGCAAGTGGGAGATTATTGGGATGTATGCCCTAGAGCTTCATGTAATGTAAACGATTTTATATGTTTTGAAATAAAATGATGCATTATTCATTTATCAAAGTATTTGCTTAATATTCGCATATTATAAATTATCTTGAATACCCTAGATTACTTATGTACCTTCAGACTTAGTGTATGAGTGTCATACACAAGAGAATTTAAGTTTGAAGTTAGTAATCTTAAATAGTTTATAGAGAGAAAACAAAGCCGATACTTTATTTGTGGTTTATCTATAGCTGTGGTCCATTCTATAATTGTATGGCGACCTTGATCCGGGATTGTCCATGTAGAGACATGGGAATGGAGGCACCTTGTATGATGTGATCATATAGGACTGGACCCAGATGGAAATGACATTATTATAACATCCATTAAACGAAGAGAATCATTTCGATCTACTAGATGGTCATAGATGGATTGATCTTAATCCTGAGTATACTACGAACTCCTGTATGGCAGGCTATGTCCATTGATTTACAAAGGTGAGGTGGTGTTGCAGTCCCGACCAAAAGCTACGTACTTTGGGGACATGGTATGTTGTGTAGCTGGGAATGTTTTACATAGATATAGAGTTCACTCCTTCTTACGAGAAGTAGAGGAGTATCTTTCTTAAGGGTTGATTCGGTACTTGAACAGTTTGGGCGCTCAAGTCTTTCTATTACGAATAGAAAAATTAAAATTCATAATGGTTATGAATAAATCATTCATTAGAGAATCAATGGTACTAAAGGTATAAATAATTAGAGGGGTATAACAGACATTATGACCCGGCTCTAATTACGAGATACTCGTGAAGGGTCAATTCATATGTAGTGACTATATCGATGGACACTGACTTGGTTCGGCTAAATATTGTTGGGTTTCTAATGTCAAACCAAGATCATTTCAAGCATAAAATAATGTGAATACGAAAAGGAAGTATAGCGGAATTATACTTACAAAGATCAGTTGTAGGATGTGTTGATAACAAAATTTTTTGCTCTCTTTGAAGTTGTTCCAAGCTCCTCCAAAGTGGTGTATCAAGCTCCAAGCTTTATCTTTGATTCCAAGCTCAATGGGAAAAGTTTCCCTAACACCTTAGTATGATTCCTTGAGTGTGCTAGCACTTGAAAAAATTACAACAATTCTTCCTTTGTTCTTGGTAGTATTCGGCGAAGCCAAATCCAAAAGAGGGAGAGAGTGAAAATGGCGTGAATGAGAGAGAGAAGAGAGTTGAGTGAAAAAGTGTTGTATTTGATTTTCAAAAAACCAAAATAATGATATACCAAATGTTTGGTAAAAGTCCATCACAATTCACACTTGTGTGTTAAACAAGTTATCAACCACCCACCAAATTCCATCAACTAAAAGTTGATTAAAGTGACTAGGTGATGTGACTACTGATGTGACTTGTGGGCCCCACTCGAATTCAAAATCCGAGTGGGCCTGCAAACACTTCCGGGCTCGGGTTCGTTAATTCCGAATTAACGAATTTTCCGTTGCGACGTAATTAAATCAAATTTAATTAAATAATTATGCCTAGCAAAATTATTATTGAAGTCACTCGGGAATTAATTCTAAATTAATTCGTTCGCCCGAATTAAAATCCAATTTTAATTCCGTTATGAAATCTAATTTCATTTAATATATCGAATCTATTATTTTATTAATTAATTTCGAATTAATCATTCTCTCTCTTCTAATTGAATTTTATACGAGATAAAATCTCGCCGTAATTAATCCTAGATTAATTTTCTCTCACTTCCAATTAATCCCAGATTAATTATGTTTGAGTCATACATCATCGGTGAATCTTCAGGAAGCGACCCATGAGATCTTTGGATATGTTGGCAGTAAATTCGGTCGTCGGACTATCTGAACATTTGCGTACCCGGTACCACTTTCTTACCGATTTACGAGACATGGTTGGCTTCTAGCAAAGCACCGTGCCTAACCAATTCTCCAGAAATATTATTTAAGGAATATATAATATATAACATGCGTACTATACGTAGTATTGCGTATTGCGATCCAGTATCTGATGTCACATGCAAGGCCTGAGGCTGGAATAGTGTCTGCCCCGTACGAAACAAATATCAGATCACAAGCAACTAGTCTCTATAATCGGATAATATGACCTTGTCATATTATCCTGATAGTTGCAACATAAAAGAGAACTAGTTATGTATCCCTGCGTGATCATCATCTCCATATGACTGAAGTGATACTTTCATCTTGACATCACACCAAATACAGTACGATTCTCAATAAACCCAGAAGAGGCGTACACAGAACCTGTTAAAGTCCCGGACGACCAAAACCAAAGCGTATTGATTTTTGCAAGTACTAGCGATGCAAGTCTCATGTTAAGACCAAACACACCTACCCTGAAGCAGATTCCCATAGATTTATAGTCATACTACTAATGGGATTCCGAGGGGTCTATCTAGAGCGAAGCTGTTTCCGTACCATCGGTAAACACAACCTCCTATCACACTTGCATAAGTATCCAATACTTAAATATATGAGAACTATGTTGTTACGCTTCCATAACACGCACAAATGCAATACTAGTCTATTCTGCATTATCGATGTCCAGTCTCGATAATACTACGACTAGGGATGTTTAATGATTAAACCTTTGTGGATTGATATTGTCTCATATCTCATAATCCGGAACTAATCATAAGGACTTTTATCATTTATATATTAAGTAATCTAATTACAAAATGATAAAATGCAATTTCCATTGTCACATAGTTAATTTGTACAAAAACCACAATGTCTTTTACAAATAGTGACGCTATGGGTCATAATTGTCCAACAATCTCCCACTTGGCCTATAGCCAGTCACTCAAGCATCTAACACCTGAACTATGTACATGCCGTTCAACCTTTTGCTGAGGAATAGCTTTGGTCAGCGGATCTGCAATGTTGTCCTCTAATGCGACCTTCTCGATCTTCACATCGCCACGATGTATGATCTCACAAATCAGATGGAAACATCGAAGAACATGCTTGGATTGTTGATGAGACAGCGGTTCCTTAGCCTGCACTATAGCCCCGTTATTGTCACAATACAATGGAACGGGCTCAGCTGCTAACGAAACCACTCCTAATCCAATTAGGAATTTACGGATCCAAACTGCCTCTTTTGTTGCTTCAGCTGCAGCAATATATTCCGCTTCTATTGTTGAATCGGCAACAGTCTCTTGCTTGGAAGATTTCCAGCTTACTGCTCCGTTGTTCAAACAAAATATGTACCCATATTGCGACTTACAGTCGTCTTTATCGGTTTGGAAACTTGCATCGGTAAACCCAGTTACCTTAAGTTCTCCATCTCCATAGATTAAGAAAACATCCTTAGTTCGTCTAAGATACTTAAGGATGTTCTTAACCGCCATCCAGTGACCATCACCTGGATCGGCCTGATAGCGACTATACATACACAAAGCATACGAGACATCAGGTCGCGTACATATCATGACATACATGATCGATCCAACTACTGAGGCGAACGAGATCCGATTCATATTGTCTCTCTCATCTTGAGTTTTAGGACACATGTCCTTAGATAGAGTGACACCATGTGACACTGGCAACAGTCCCCTCTTAGACTGTTCCATGTTGAATCTCTTCAACACTTTGTCAATGTACGTACTCTACGAGAGTCCAAGCAACTTTCTAGATCTATCCCGGTAGATCTTTATTCCCAGAATAAAGGCTGCTTCTCCCAGATCTTTCATGGAGAATTTTAATGAAAGCCAAGCTTTCACCGATTGTAGCATGGGAATATCATTGCCAATAAGTAATACATCATCAACGTAAAGGACAATGAATGTCAGTGCGCTCTCACTATCCTTCTTATATACACAAAGATCATCCTCGTTTTGAACGAAATCATATTCTTTTATAAATGGATTGATTTAACTTGCAAACCTTGTTTGCATGTTTTGGTACGAAAAAACCGTCAGGCTGTTGCATATAAACATCCTCCAAAAGGTTTTCGTTAAGGAAAGCGGTTTTGACGTCCATCTGCAATATCTCGTAATCGAAATATGCAGCAATAGCAAGCATTATCCGAATGAATTTAATCATGGCAATAGGTGAAAAAGTTTCATCGTACTCGACACCATGTCGTTGATGATACCCTTTCGCTACAAGCCTAGCTTTGTACGTTTGTATGTTTCCATCCATGTCGGTCTTCTTCTTGAAGACCTATTTGTAACCAATAGGTTTTACGCCTTCTAGTGCATCAACCAGTGTCCAAACTTGGTTGGTGTACATGGAATCCATTTCGGACATCATGGCATCTTGCCATAAACTGGAGTCGATACCTTGTATTGCTTCATCATACCTAGCCGGTTCGTCTTCCTCAATAAGATTAATATCCACATAAGGTAAGATCAGAAACCCATACCTCTTAGGTTTTTTTCTGACTCTCTCTGATCTACGCGTTCTTGTGTATTCAAAGATTGTGGTACAGTCTCATCCCTGATGAACTATTCATGTTCCGTTAAGGATTCAGTGCCAGGAACAGTATCACTCTGACTTTCATCGAGTTCTATTTTGCTCCCACTTACCACTGCATTTAGGAATTCCTTCTCAAGGAAAACCGCATGTAGAGCAACAAATACTTTGTTCTCTTGTGGGTGATAGAAGTAATATCCTTTGGTTTCCCTAGGATATCCTACAAATAGGCACTTATCCGATTTGGGTTCAAGTTTTGTACCATCCAAACGTTTAACGTATGCCCAGCATCCCTAAATCTTCAGGTATTTCATACGGAGTCTGTTGAACAGACTTTGACGGAACCTTATTCAAAATAAGTATTGCACTATTCAATGCATATCCCCAGAAGGAAATAGGTAGCTCTGTGCGACTCATCATCGACCTTACCATGTCCAACAAAGTTCGATTTCTCCGTTCGGACACACCGTTTAATTGCGGTGTTCCGGGAGGAGTCCACTGTGAAAGAATACCATATTCTTTCAAGTAATCAAGAAACTCATTGCTTAAGTATTCTCGACCATGGTCCGACCGTAATGTTTTAATACTTTTGCCTGTCTGTTTTTAAACTTCGTGTCGAAATTCTTTGAATTTCTCAAAGGTTTCTGACTTGTGTCTCATAAAATACACATAACCATAACGCGATGCATCATCCGTAAAGGTTACGAAGTATTCATATCCACCTCTAGCCTGGCTAGACATGGGCCCATATACGTCACTATGAACGAGGGCTAATAGTTCAGTAGCATGTGCACCTTTACCGCTAAAAGGTGTTTTAGGCATTTTGCCTAATAAACAAGATTCGCAGATGTCATATGAATTTGGATCAAATCCGTCCAAGTACCCACTCTTCGAAAGTGTGGATATGCGAGTCTTGTTAATGTGTCCCAGACGACAATGCCACATATAAGTTTCATATTTGTTACTTAGTTTAAGCCTTTTATTTGTTACATTATATGTTTAAGATTGATTTATATTCAAAATATAAAGACCATTATTTACATCAGCACTGCATATCTCCATATCATTTTTATACATAAAACACCCAGTGTTTCTAAAAATAAAAGTATAGCCACATTGGGCCAATAAAGATACAGATATAATATTCCTAGTCAAACTAGGTACATAATAACAGTCTGAAAGATTAAGTACATGCCCCGAGGGCAGTTCCAAAATATAAGTCCCAACAGCCAAAACGGCGACTCGAGTCCCATTTCCAACGTGGAGGTCAATATCTCATGAGGCCAGTCTCCTGCTAATCCACAGATCCTGCACATCAGTACATATATGAGTACCACAACCAGAATCAAAAATCCAATTTTTAAAACTAGAAGTAGACATGTTTATTTCTATAACAAACATACCTGAAGCAGGTGCCTTGCCCGCTTTGATTTCCTTTATGTGCGCCTTGTACTCATGGCAGTCACGCTTCCAGTGACCCCGTTTGCCACACTGCAGGCAAACATCTTGGGATTTGTCCTTAGCCTTCCCAGAAGACTTTGACGATTAGGCATTGCCCTTCTTATTCTTCTTCTTCTTTAAACCTCCAGTTGCCTTCGGCCAGGCGGAGATGTTGAAGCGAAGTGCGTCTCGCGCTTTTTGCCCTTCATTAGCTCATTTTATGCTTCACGCAGCATTGCCACAAGCTCTCCAAGAGTATGGTCTTGGTTCATCATATTGTAGTTCATGATGAACCCGCTCCAGCTGTTAGGAGAGACTGCAAGATCAAATCTATAGAAGTCTCAGCCTCAAAGGTTATGCCTAGCTGACCTAGCTGTCAATGTCAGCAATCATCTGTGACAAATGGTGCTCAACAGACGTACCCTCTGACATTCGTGAGCGAAAGAGCTTTTTCTACAATTTATACCTTTTCGATCTAAGGTTAGAAGATGAAGGTCCTTCAATTTTGGCATCATAGTATAAGGATCCAATCCCTTATTTTGGCTACGAAATTGAGGGGTCATCGCAGCGAGCATGACGGACTGAGCAGTTGATTTGTCATCGCTATGAGTATTCCAAAGCTCAAGCTCAAGTGGCTACTCATTTCTGGGCTTAGGCCCCATGGGTCTCTCTATCGTATAGAGCATCCTCTCAGCCCCCAGGATAATCCTGAGGTTCATATCCCAATCAGGAAAGTTCGCGCCATTAAAGACATTTTCGCCCATGATAATGTCTCTAACCCCGATCTTTCCAGTCATCTTAATTGCAATAGTCAAACTATTCAATTAACGATATTTGGGTACAGTCCAACTGTTACAAGAAAAATAATAGAATATTAGTCCAACTAATAAATATATAATTGACGAAATAATTTGAAAACACGTAATGCCAAGTATTTGAACGAAATTGCAAATTCAATACTGGCCTCCCACTATTTTTCGGCGAGCCTCTAACCCTCTGTTGAGTACTCGGGAAACCTAGTTTCCTAGTGGGCTAGGATCCCGTTAAATAACACACAACCTCGACTTTGGCCAACAAGCTGTATGATATTTAACTAGGTAGATCTCTAAGATCAATTGGATCTCATACAATTCCTAGATCCGGTAGGTGGACCTCAAAGTCCGAAACATATATACAATATATATGCCAATATATCCAATATATTTTCCTAACCTTTTCCTCTGAATCAACTAAGCCTTGGCTTTGGCTCAACAAGCTTAATGATTCTAGTTAAGCGGGACCCATTGACCTTGGAAAGCTTCGTTATCGATGTCGATGAACAAGAAGTGATCTTGACTTTGGCCAACAAATCACAACTTGGGCAAGACATACGATATTGAACAAAGCCTTCATGATTCAAACACATCCGCGATGGACAAAGGTCTTGACTTTGGCCAACAAACCAGTGTCAATCTTGGATCTTGAGAATGAATCATTCAATGGAAGGAAAACGCTTAATATTTGTTGAGGGTTTTTCGCATAATTGGCAACCAATTAATTATCTTTGATTAGGTCTCATCATACACCCTTAAACATGCATTCTAAAAGCATAATAAGGCGCGATAAATAAATTAATAATGATATGCGGATGGATATCTCACAAATTGTTCCTAGAACAAATCACTCCATTTACTCTCCCCGGCTATCACTATTCTAACTTCTACCCAATTACATAATACATCAAAGAAACCTCATTACATTGAGGGGAATTTGTGAGAAGAGAATTACAAAGAATCAAGAGATAAATGCTGGACACGCAGGTCCAATTTAATAAATTCTAAATTTATTAAAACAATTTCCAAATTGCCCTCACCCATATAATATCCATCTGATATACATTATTCATACAACACATCCATGTATTCACACAAAGCATGTTATTCAATCAATCTAATCCAATTAATTAATCTTTGAATTAAGTGATCATCCAATGTTCAAACAACGATTTGATTTGCGCGAGTCCAACTCGTTTAAGAATAAGTACTCAAAGTACGAATTCTTGAATTATATCAAACTACAATTTTAAATCCGATTTAATTTGTATTCAATACTAATTCTTTATTTAATTCCAAATTAAATAATTACACTTTAATAATGTGCCTTTTTGACTTAGATTCTAAATCTAATCTTAATGGGTCTCAAAGGCCAATTAACATCCAATGTCAATTTAATTAAAGTCCAATGGGCTTTCAATTAATTTATTAAGACATGGACTTTGGCAACCAAAGCCCAATAAGGAATCACCATTTGCCATAAAATTAATTTTGGCCCATTAGGCACAATTAATTATTTAAAAGGCCCATTTATTATATTTGGACTTAATAGAATGGTTTAGGCCCAATTTGGATCCAATCCAATTGTCCTATACCAACTTGCCCAACCAAGCCCATTAGGCCCAACTACAACAATTTTAGCCCAATTCCAAATTAAGCATAATTAATTAAATTCTAATATTCCAAATTTCATAATTTAATTAATTAAAGTGTATAGCCATAATTAATTATTAAATTAACATTTCCAAAACATCAATTTACATAATAATCATGCTTTATAATCAACTTATGTCCAACACAAATTGAAGCAAAATCAATTCCAACATGCTCATAAGGCTCACGGCAACGGTGGGATTTTTTCCATTAATTTTGATTTCAATCCAATTAAATCACAAATCAATTTATCCATCATTTTAAACACATCCAATGGTCCAAAGATCAAAATCACCATAAGCTTAGGGTTCTACAACATTCGGCCAAGCTAATGTCTTTGGGTAAAATTAATCCAATTAATTTTTCATCAAATTGATCATGCATAACTCTAAGTTAATATTATCTAAGCATACTCAAACAAACTGCTCAAATCAAAATACCAAAATTTTAGATTAAGAACCCTAATTTCATTTCATGCTCAAAATAGGCTCATGATACCATTGTTGGGTTTCTAAGGTCAAACCAATATCATTTCAAGCATAAAATAATGTGAATACGAAAAGGAAGTATAGCAGAATTATACTTACAAATATCGGTTGTAGGATGTGTTGATAACAAAATTTGTTTCTCTCTTTGAAGTTGTTCCAAGCTCATCTAAAGTGGTGTATCAAGCTCCAAGCTTTATCTTTGATTCCAAGCTCAATGGGAAAAGTTTCCCTAATACCTTAGTGTGATTCCTTGAGTGTGCTAGCACTTGAAAAAATTACAACAATTCTTCCTTTGTTCTTGGTAGTATTCGGCCAAGCCAAATCCAAGAGAGGAGAGAGTGAAAATGGCGTGAATGAGAGAGAGAAGAGAGTTGAGTGAAAAAGTGTTGTATTTGATTTTCAAAAAACCAAAATAATGATATACCAAATGTTTGGTAAAAGTCCATCACACTTCACACTTGTGTGTTAACAAGTTATCAACCACCCACCAATTCCATCAACTAAAAGTTGATTAAAGTGACTAGGTGATGTGACTTGTGGGCTCCACTCGAATTCAAAATCCGAGTGGGCCTGCAAACACTTCCGGGCTCGGGTTCGTTAATTCTGAATTAACGAATTTTCCGTTGCGACGTAATTAAATCAAATTTACTTAAATAATTATGCCTAGCAAAATTATTATTGAAGTCACTCGTGAATTAATTCTAAATTAATTCGTTCGCCCGAATTAAAATCCAATTTTAATTTCGTTATGAAATCTAATTTCATTTAATATATTGAATATATTATTTTATTGATTAATTCCGAATTAATCATTCTCTCTCTTCTAATTGAATTTTATCCCAGATAAAATCTCGCCGTAATTAATCCTAGATTAATTTTCTCTCACTTCCAATTAATCCCAGATTAATTATGTTTGAGTCATACATCATCGGTGAATCTTCAGGAAGCGACCCATGAGATCTCTGGATATGTTGGCAGTAAATCCGGTCGTCGGACTATCCGAACATTTACGTACCCGGTACCACTTTCTTACCGATTTACGAGACATGGTTGGCTTCTAGCAAAGCACCGTGCCTACCCAATTCTCCAGAAATATTCTTTAAGGAATAAATAATATATAATAGGCGTAGTATACGTAGTATTGCGTATTGCGATCCAGTATCTGATGTCACCTGCAAGGCATGTGGCTAGAATATTGTCTGCCTCGTACGAAGCATATCTCGGATCACAAACAACTAGTCTCTATAATCGGATAATCATAACCTTGTCATATTATCCCGATAGTTGCAACATAATAGAGAACCGGTTCTGTATCCCTGTGTGATCATCATCTCCATATGACTGAAGTGATACTTTCGTCTTGACATCTCACCCAATACACTACGATTCTCAATAAACCCAGAAGAGGCGTACACAGAACCTGTTAAAGTCCCGGACAAGCAAAACCAAAGCGTATTGATTGTCGCAAGTACTAGCGATGTAAGTCTCAGGTTAAGACCAAATACACCTACCCTGAAGCGGATTCCCATAGACACATAGTCATACTACCAATGGGATTTCGATGGGTCTATCCAGAGCGAAGCTGTTTTCGTACCATCGGTAAACACAACCTCCTATCACACTTGCATAAGTATTCAATACTTAAATATATGCGAAATATGTTGTTACGCTTCCATAAAACGCACAAGTGCAATACTAGTCTATTCTGCATTATTGATGTCCAGTCTCGATAATACTACAACTAGGGATATTTAATGATTAAACCTTTGTGGATTGATATTGTCTCATATCTCATAATCCGGAACTAATCATAAGGACTTTTATCATTTATATATTTAAGTAATCTAATTACAAAATAATAAAATGCAATTTCCATTGTCACGTAATTAATTTGTACAAAAACCCCAATGTCTTTTACAAATAGTGACGCTATGGGTCATAATTGTCCAACAAATATATCATCTGCGGCAATGAGAGTGCAACTTTGGAATTTTAGTGGAATAAACAGGAGTTAATAATTCAGAATATTTAATTAAGAGCTTAATTAATATTTCGAGATTATTGGATCTTGGAACCATAGGTCTCTTGGTCCCCATACTAGCTCGATTCACTATAGCGGATTTAGTATAATTGGATGGTCCAATTATATACTCACAAAGGTATAAATATTATTAATTTGATTAATAATATTATTTTGTCACACTTGGAAATACATATTAAAAGTTAATTTATGGTTTTAATAATTATATGATAATTATTAAATGCATAAATTTAAATTATATTTGATATAATTTAAATAAGGTCATTATTGGAATTTCAAGTTTTGGGTTTTGGAAACCCTTGGCATTATTTTGGAAGTTACACCTTTTAATAAGGTGTTAACTCTTTATTTTTGTAACATATATTATCTTTATGGAAAGTAAATATGTTGTTACAAAATTTTTAAAATTAACACATGAATGGCCAATTCTTACAAGGGTAAAAAGGGGAAGGGTTTGTTTTATTTTGTAAAATTAAACCCTAAATAAAAAAAGGAAAATATTTTTTTCTTTTTTGCTTAAGATTTCATTCTTGAACCCTAGCCACCTTTCATCTTCTTCTTCATTCTCTCAAAAGTTGAGAAAAACAAAAACAATAGAAAAGAAGAAACAAAAAACAAAAAACACTAGTGTGACTTTATCTCTAAATTGTTTAGGGATTGTTTAGTGAGTCTTGCCCACACAAGTTTTCGTTGGTAACGAGATATAGTTCGGAAGACTTGTGGTGTCGAACATATTCATCTTCATCTCTTTCTTCTTTGTACACGGCAGTGAGGCATTGTTTTGCTCATTGTCGCCCCCTTACTTGGTGAAACGGAACTCGATTTGTTTTTTTTTTAATCTAGTTTTTTTGGGGAACATTTTATGATGTTGTGGGACTGTGTTGGGGCTGTTTTCAAATGAAAAATCAGAACCAAAACATAGCCGCTGTCCTCGCATTTCAGAGGCTGTTTCTGTAGTACGTTGGGAGTGAATCGAGTCCAAAACAGTCCAGTTTTTGTCCGGCTGTTTGGGGACTGTTCTGGGGCTATTTTGTGGCTGGAATTTTGTCTAAAACCGAAGAGAAATTTCAGTGGTGGTAGCAGTAGCATTCGGCATTCAAAGGAAAAGGGTAGAAAATTTTTTCAGGTCTGATCCGTATGCCTAAACTGTTTCCGCTACGTGAGGAAAGCGTTTGCTACACTACTAGAATAGAGGAAGAGTAGAACAATGGAATGGGCCATCCTTGGACAAGGCCGAATTGACAAGCGATAAAGTTGGGAGAATTAACCTCCACCCCAGCTTTTCCATTAGCCCCGGTCAGGATATCATGAATCAAATCCGGGTACAAAGAAATTTGTGCCAGATACGATTGACTGATTTAACCCCATCTGACTGAGGAAGCTCGTGAACGAAGGAAGGGCTATCACCCAAGGAAAAAGGGAAAAAAATAAGGGATCCGAGAAAGGGCATCAAAATAATCGAAGATGGTACGAGGAAGGAGAAGAGTCGGCCTTAATTGGGCAAATAGAAGGCCGACACACGAAAATGAACAAGTTGACTTAATGGAACCAAAAATGGGGAAGTAGGCCCTGAGCTAAAGTTGGACGAGCCAAAGATGACCGAAAGCAATGAGTGAAGAGCCAGACCAAAGCTGTTTTTGTAGAACGGCCAAGCTTCGATAAACATCAGCCAAAAGGAAAGAGCACAAATCCAATGGACGACCATTGGCAACGTTCGATGAAATAGGAAGATAACCCACCACAAGTTTCTAACTAGGCACGCAAATGATTTATTTGCAAAGCCAGTAGTGAATGAAAGTGGTGCGTTATAACACCGAGACCGGACCAGCTGAATTAGATAATGCACGAAAGAAAGTATAATAAGAAGAGAAAGACGAAGTGTCCATTTGGGAAGGAGGAAAACGAAAGTTAGTACGGGCAGAAATGGTCGCACCCAAGGGGGCCAACCCAGTCAAGGCACTGATATCACGCAATGTGATAGTCAAAGGGCCAGAAGGGAAAAGAAAGACATTATAGTCGGAAGACCAGAAAAGCAATGCCATAGGGAAAAAATGCGATCAAAAGGGGGAAATACAAAGGAAAGCTGTATAAGAGAAAGTATACCATTGTTTTCAAGGAAAAAGCAGGTGTCTACGTGCGATTTCATGCGCTGAAACCAGTTTTCGAATGAAGAATCAGACTTGGGCCATGTACGGATAGAGTTGGATTGATTCAAATGAGAAATGCTCAAAGGTTCTGAAAATGGCAGGGTAGAAACAGAAGGAAACAGCAAGACCAATGGAGCTGTGGCGATGGCGTCATCATTGAGAGAGATGGGGCCGAGAGAGCATAGTTCATTGGTTTCATCAAGAGTATGGACCCGAAAGACGCTAACAGAAGGGTCGTCCAAAGCGGTCTGGTAATCTTTGAGGATGAAGATGTCATAGCAAGTAAGTGATGCTGTGAAAGGATCAGAGAAAACAGTAAAAATGATAAGAGAATGTAAAATAGTGAAAAGAGAGGAGTTGGGTTTATATAGCCAACATGAAGGTTCACCATAGGATAGGTGGCGCGGCCCAATTCAAGGGAAGAAGAAAGAGTAGGAAAATGGAGAAGCAGTGCCAGACGCGATATAACGTGGATGTGATGCGAAAATGGCATATTAATTGGCGCAATGATGGAATAAAGCCATATCTTGACACAGTTCGGGAACAAAGCCCTCTCTTAACACAGTTTGGGAATAAAGCCATATCTTGACACAGTTCGGGAACAAAGCCCAGGGGAATAAAGCCCTCTCTCAACACAGTTCGGGAACAAAGCCCAGGGGAATAAAGCCCTATCTTGACACAGTTCGGGAACAAAGCCCAGAGGAATAAAGCTCTCTCTTAACACATTTTGGGAATAAAGCTCTCTCTTAACACAGTTCGGGAACAAAGCCTAGGGGAATAAAGCCCACTCTTAACACAGTTCGGGAACAAAGCCCAGGGGAATAAAGCCCTCCCTCAACACAGTTCGGGAAAAAAGCCTAGCGGAATAAAGCCCTATCTTAACATAGTTCGAGAATAAAGCCCAGGGAAATAAAGCCCTATCTTGACACAGTTCGGGAACAAATCCCAGGGGAATAAAGCCATCTCTCAACACAGTTCGGGAACAAAGCCCAGGGGAATAAAGCCATATCTTGACACAGTTCGGGAACAAAGCCCAGTGGAATAAAGCCCTCTCTTAACACAGTTCGGGAACAAAGCCGAGGGGAATAAAGCCCTCTCTCAACACAGTTCGGGAACAAAGCCGAGGGGAATAAGGCCCTATCTTGACACAGTTCGGGAACAAAGCCCAGGGGAATAAAGAACTCTTTGCACACAGTTTGGGAATAAAGCCATATCTTGACACAGTTCGGGAACAAAGCCCTCTCTTAACACAGTTTGGGAATAAAGCCATATCTTGACACAGTTCGGGAACAAAGCCCAGGGGAATAAAACCCTCTCTCAACACAGTTTGGGAACAAAGCCGAGGGGAATAAAGCTCTATCTAGACACAGTTCGGGAACAAAGCCCAGGGGAATAAAGCCCTCTCTCAACACAGTTCGGGAAGAGAGCCCATGTTCAATACAGTTTGGGAACAAAGCCCAAATGTCAAAGCATCTCAGGATAACAAGTAAGTTAAGCAACAGCTGGCGAGCCAGGTAAGTAAAAATGCATGCATAACTTTGATAGGATTGTCATTGTCATACACTGCACAAGTCCCATCAAATTGGGGGCGATTGTAGACACTACATTTTTGCATATAAGTCCCGATGATGAGTCTCACATGGAGACACTACCTATTTAATTATGAAAGTCGCAGGAAACGAACGTCGGAAGGGAATAGTCAAGAATTGACGCATTGTTGGATTTAATTCGCTGGATTAGCTTCGGGTTCGCTTGTTGGACCTCCGTTTCAAAACACATCCTTAGCCCAAACCCCCCACAAACCACACACCAAGTCCACATATCACTAAACCACACACTAAGCCACACACCAAGCCCACCAACCAAACCCAATACACGCTCATAGCCTTCCTAATTAATAAAAAACACATTAAACACATGCATAAATCAAGCCAAATCCCCTTCCTAAATTAAAGAAATCCCATCAAATACTTTCCTAATCCACTTAAATTACATTCCATAATTAAAAGATACAAATCAAATCATATCCCTAACCAAAAGAGAAGAAATCAAATCAAATTAAAAGACTTTCCTAATTAAAAGATATCCCCATTAATACACAAATCCTTTCCCTATTCGCACAAGGATTACCCCTCATTTGCCTATAAAAAAGACACTTAACTCAACCTTAGAAGGCCTGGCTCATTCTCACGGCAAAAACACAAAAGAAAACTCTAATACACAAAGCCTCCATTCATGCCACTTTACTCACTGCCTCTAGCCACATAACCTTTCACGTCACAGCCCCAACTTCACTCAAAACCCTTCTCACGCCATCTGCCCCCTTCACATAACAACACAGCCACATGCCCTTCAACTCATCAACAAGAGCCATTCACGCCACTGCCTATTCTCGCATCAGCCCTTCTCAATCCCACATCGACAAGCAAACTCCCTTCTGACCTGCACACGCCACTCACGCCAATAATACCCCTTCACGCTCTAACAGCCACTCACGCATAAATCCATCTCCAAACAAATAAGCCTTACCTACTTCACGTCATTGCCCTCCATCCACACAGCCTCATTCAAGCACATAATCACCCACCTTCAAGCAGGCCTTCACGTATAATCACAGCCCTTCAAGAAGCTCTTCACCCCTAACAACAGAACCTCCAAACTGCCGCATAAACACCCCTAAAAAACGTCCAAAAACTGCACTAAAAATAGTCCAAAAACTACCCCCAAAACAGTCCAAAAACCGCAGCCCAAACCAATCCAAATAACCCACAAAACAGTCCCCGTAAAACCAGCAAACCGCAAACCAAAATAGTCCCTTATTTACTGCATCAACCCTAGAAACACCGCAAAACGGAGTGAAAACAGTGGCCTAAACAGTGAAACAACGAGTAAAAATGTTGAACCAGTGAACCGGAAGAGTTGCGGAGCATCAACCCTTCTGAAGGCCGTGTAACGCGCTTCCGATAGACGAAAAAAGAGGTTATACCTGAGGACACCCTTTTTATTTATTATCTTTCGTTTTTATTTATTTTAATACATTATCGCATGAGAGTCGTTTGTTGATGCATGATGTGAATTCCGGATGAACGGAATGCATGTTCTCTTTTGTGGTATATCGGATGGAAACTCGGACGTAAATTCGGTAGCCGTATCCGAATGGACGGTATTGCGGTTTGCAATCGGGATACAATGCCACGTACTACTTAAGAGACACACCTATTTTGTTTCATCCAATCTTGTATTTGAGCATGAGGTAGTTAGTAGATTATTTATTTATTTAGCATGATTAGGTTGCTAGTACGTTATTTATTATTAAAGCATGATTTAGTCTAGTATATTGTTGGTCTTTAAATATGATTATGTTATTTATTTATGCATGATTTAGTTCTTTGATTTTGCATTAGGAATTTAGTTTGCGTTTTTTTTAACTAGTTATTTATTTGTTCTTTGTGTTTGATGATTCGACATGCTCGTTGTGTGATATTGTATGCTTGCCGTTATAATGACTTACTTTCGAAGCATGTGAACTTAGACGTAGGATTTATTGGGGTTGGTGCTCACAGCGCCAATTCCCGGTTGTATTTCTATATGAATACTTCTGTAAAACATTATTATTTTGAATAATATATGCAGTTTCTATAATATAATGTATCTTTTAATATGGTAAAGATGTAATGACCTTAGAATGACTAGTCATGGTACAATTGCAAAAGCGTCGCAACTGACATTGAGTTGTATCATGACGTTTTCATTCTCAGACAGTTCCTGGTCAAGGTTTACACTACTTGGTCAGTATAGTAAACTCGTTGAGACCGGTACATGTCGTATACTGGAATATATGATTCCAATGGTTTCTCAATGAACCATAAGTCTTGGAGACTAGTATAGACATGTAGGTGTTTATAGCGGATAAATACTGAACGAATCACCGAAGATTCTTAATGGATGGTACACCAACGTCAATAAGAATCTTGTCGAATTGAGTAGCACTTGTGATTCTTAGACTTGAGATGCCACTGTGGGGACATGAGACACCTTCTACACTTAGATGGCAGTCACATCACCGATCTATTAAGATCAGACCTCCGTCTGTTCGTTGGGTGTAGATAGATCCTCAGGGTGTCTTGTGCGTATCAAGATAGGATCCGTCAGTTCTGTGTATCAGAGCATAGGTAGTCCATATGATTAGCAATCAGATAAAACCATGGGCCCGTGGTACAGTTTAGAAGCCAGTTCTAAACATTCTTTTTGAGATTGCTAATAGAATAGTCGACTGGATAATCCCCATAGAGATTTGACGTTTACATCTGTATCTCTGGGATATATCCGGATACCTGTGACGGAGGAATTATACATTTTCCATGACCTCAACATGTATGAGTCAGCGAGTTTATCCGTGATCGTCATAATTTACGGGTGGATAAATTATAGACACGAAATTGGATTTCGTGACGGATATGCCTGAATCTAGAGAGTCTCAATAATGACATATACTCGTAGAGCACTAGAGCAACATTTATAAATGATATTGATTATTTATAAAGTTGTTTAAAGGTTAAACGCAAAATACATGTTTAGGGACCCGATAGTCATTTCCTTAATTTTTGTGTATTTACATTTAATACTTGATTAATTTAAATACACATTAATTAATTGTCAAATTGAGATATTTGACTAATATCATAAATGAATATATGTATTTAATATTTAATGTAAATATAATACATATATTTAATATATTTGTATTTAATTAATTAATTAATTATTTAATTGTTAAATGATTAAATTAATTAAAATATAAATGTCTTAAGATTTAGATATTTGTTTTAATGGCTAAGTTGCCTTTGTTGACTTTGTTAGAAATATCTTTAAAGTGTTTTTTTTTATATTTTAACAAGTTGATTACATGAAATCCAAATGAAATTGAAATTAATTGTCTTGTATTTTGCTTAGGCCAAATTCGGCCAAGGCCAAAAGTAGGCAAGTATATATTGTTTTAATTTCATTTGGTGAGATAACCTAATACAATTTAATAAAAACTCCATTGAAAGAAAGAAAAAGAAGCTTGAGAGGAAGAAAAGAAAAACAAAGAAAAGCTTGGTTTTTAGTAAGTTTTCTTAACTTGCTATTAGAAAGGAAAATATTCCTTATGTTTTAGGCTACATCTTGTGATGTTCTCATGTTATTCTTTTCTTTATTCTTTTTTTTTTTTCTGGAAGTTTGTTGAAAGTGTTGAGCATGTATGAACTTGGAAGATTGTTACTAGTGTAGTAATAAGTTTTCTTTTATGGTTTTAGAACCTTGTTGCTAATCTAGAGTTGTTGACCCACTCTTAAATTTCCTATATTTGATCTATAGTTATTTCATTGTGTTGAGACTTTAATTGGATGGAATAAACATGATTAAAGTAATTGATTTAACCAATTTGGTCTAATTTGTCCAATTTGAAGAAATTGAAAAATTAGGTTTTAAGACCTCATCCAAATTTGGGGATTTTCATTTATGTTGTGTATTTGGATGTGTATATGATACATATGAAATCTTATGTTGATTGGATTTCATCTTGATGTGTTTTGAAGCATGGAAATGCAAAATGCACATTAGGCCACTTTGGAGGGGCTCTCGGCCAAGGGTAAAAATTTTGGGTTTTTATTGCTTTTGGTGTTTTGACATTTAGGACATGTTAATTTCATCTTAGAAATGATTTAGAATCATCCAAAATTGATTTGAACAATTTCGGACTAAAATGAACAAAATGCCAAATATAAGGGCAATTCGGTAAATTCACATAAATTTGATTTATTGAATTTTAATTCATAATTTTATTATTGGGTAATTAAATAAATATGTTTATTTAATTAATCCGAGAAAAATTTTTGAAATCGGAAAATTTGATTTTCCACCGTTTCCGCTGCGTTACCGGATTTAGCCCCTAAAACCCCTATAAAATGGTATCAGAGCAAGTCTGATTCTAGGCCCCCTAAAATGATTAGCTTGTTTGATTCAATGTTTAATCATGTTTTCTTAACTTATACATGCATGTTATAATCTAATTTGATTAGATTTAGGGTGTAAGACACTTAGCGGAAAATCCATAATTAATAAGGTTTAATGTAATTATGTATTTGATGCATGTTATGTGGTCCGTCTTGTCAATACAGTTTATAAATATTTCTCCGTGACTACATCCGAGACAGTGCCTCTGCTGTGAGGGTGTAGCCGATAGAGATTTATTTATACCGGATGTATATCAGATACTAGATAAATTCAAGCGAAAGCGGAATCCTGAACGTGCCCTAGCTGTCAGGGTTACGCAAGTAACTTGAGTTTATCATTGACGAGTTTAACCTTGGTACGTCTCCTTGTGGGCCTGCCTTAGCAGCGACAACGAGAAACGACCAGGATCGGAAACTCAGGAGTCACTAGTGAGTGATTGACAAATGAGTTGTGTACCTGATGAATATACGTAGGCGAGACCGTGACTCTGCTGTGAGCTGAAATATATTCACGGGATCCATTTTTCACTTTTTTTATTTAATTTAATTATTAAATCCTTGTATTCTGTTGGGGATTACAATATTGCATGATTTAGTGGGAGGGGCATTTTTAGATTAAAAATCCATGATCTAGTTTATGCTTTTGATATTATATGAAACTGTTTATTTTCTGCTAACCGTTTTTCGTGATCTATATGATAGATTTACGATGGCGGCACCATCCACAAATCAGTTTGCGCGTATGCTTGATGCGAACAAACTAAAAGGCGCTGAGAACTTCGCTGACTGGGAATTGGATTTGAGGATTGTCCTCGATTCCGAGAAATTGGGATATGTTATTGAGGGTCCGTTGCCCCTTCCTGTTGGTGCGGATGCTACGGAGGAGGAATGCCAAGTTTTTGAAACTTGGAAGAATGATGATTTAAGAGTTGAATCATACATCCTTAGTTCACTGTCTCCGGGACTCAAGAAACAATACTATGGCATGTTAGATGCGTATAGTATGATGGCGCGATTGAGACAATCGTTTGAGAACCAAGAACAAGTAATTGTTAATAAGGTCACAATGGAATTGTTCCATGCGCGATTGGATGAGGGGCAAGCTGTTAGCTCACATGTTCTTCAGATGATCGATTTGATCGATCAACTGAGGCAACATAATCTCATTCTGAATGACATTCTCGATAGGAGTGTCATTCTTGGTTCACTCCCAGCTTCATATCGCAAGTTCGTGATGTATTTCGACATGAACGGGACTATCTATACCTACCATGAGTTACATAGGATGTTGCTCACTGCGGAGGAGGACCTTAAGAAGGGAGTGCCAACTCGCTCGCCAAGTTCTACTTCTCTTTCCGCTTCTTCCTAGGCTTGGCCAAGGGAAAGAAGAAGAAAGGGATGAAGAAGAAGGGTTTCGGTCCTCAACCATAGGCAAAGATAGCTAAGCCTAAAAGGGCTTCTGAAGACAAGTGTCATCACTGCAGCAAAGTCGGGCACTGGAAAAGAAACTGTCCTGACTACATCGCCCGGCTGAGGAGGGAGAGAGCATCTACATCAGGTACATTTATTTTTCCAGTTATTGATATATCTTTGGCTTGTGAAGTCGTTACATCCAACTGGATTTTAGATTCTGCTTGTCCCATTCACATTTGCAATTCGTTGCAGGTGCTGAAGGAAAGTAGAAGACTGAAGCCTGGAGAGATACAGTTGCGATTCGGGAGTGGAGACTCTCCGGATGCAGTTGCAGTGGGTGTTGGACAATTATGACCCATAGCGTCACTATTTGTACAGATCATGGTGTTGTTGTAAAAATTAACTATGTGACAAAGGAGATTGCACTCTTATCATTTGTGATTAGATCACCAAGATATATAAATGATAGGAGGTCCTTATGATTTGTTCCTGGATTGAGAATGATATGAAACAATATCAATCCATGAAGGATAAATCATTAAATATCCCTAGTCAGAGTATTATCGAGATTGGACATCGATAAATTAGTAAAAGACTAGTATTACACTTGTGCGCGTTGTGAGGGCATAACGGCATAGTTCTCATATATTTGGGTATATGATACTCATGCAAGTGTAATAGGAGGTTGTGTTTTACCGATGGTACGGGAAACAGCTTCGCTCTGGATAGACCCCATCGGAATTCCATTGGTAGTATGACTATGTGTCTATGGAAATCTGAAATCAGGGTAGGTGTATTTGGTCTTAACCTGAGACTTGCACCGCTAATACTTGCGACAATCAATATACTTTGGTTGTGGTCGTCCACGGCTTTAACAGGTTCTGTGTACGCCTCTGCTGGGTATATTGAGAATCGTAGTGTGTTGGGTGTGATGTCAAGACAGAAGTATCACTCCAGTCATATGGAGATGATGATCGCACATGGATACATCACTGGTTCTCTAAAAAAGTTGCAACCGTCGGGATAATATGACTTGGTCATGATTATCCGATAATAAAGAGACTAGTTGCTCGTAATTCGATATATGCTTCGTACGGGGCAGTCACTGTACCAGCCCCAGGCCTTGCATGTGATCATCCGATACTGGATCAAAATACGCAATACTACGTATACTACGTCTGATATAGATCCTTTATTCCTGTAAAGATATTTCCGGAGAATTGGGTAGGCATGGCGCTTTGCTAGAAGCCAACCTTGTCATGTAAATCGGTATAAACGTAGTACTTGGTACTTACGTGTTCGGATAGTCCGACGACCGAATTTACTGCCAACATATCCGGGGATCTCATGGGTCGCTTCCCAAAGATTCACCAATGACGTATGACTCGCACTTTTAATTAATCTGGGATTAATTTGATGAGAGAGAAAATTAATATGGGATTAATTACTGAGATATTTTATCTGGGATAAAATATCAATTAAAGAGAGAGAACGATTAATTGGAATTAATCGGTAAATCAATATATTTGATATATTAAACGAAATTGGATTTCGACGGGGAATTAAAATTTGATTTTAATTCGGGTGAACGAGTTAATTTAGAATTAATTCGTTAGTGACGTGAATAGTGATTTCACTAGGCGTAATCATTTAATTACGACGCAACCAAAAATTCGTTAATTTGGAATTATCGAACCTGAGCCCGGGATTATTTACGAGCGCATTTGCTTTTCGAATTCGAGTGCGGCATGCAAGTCAAATCGAACGTCAAATCGCTAGTCGCATCAAGCGTCAAATCATTAGTCACTTTGAGTGATGTGACAACTTGTCACATTGATTGATTGATTGATGCAAATAGTGTTGTTAGTGGTTGATAGCATTTAATGCTATTTTGGAACCAAATTTGTGTTGACTTTTGGAAAGCCATTACACAAATTTTGGTATATGTATTTATTTGATTTTGGAAATCATTTTATTAACAACTCTCATAACTCTTCTCTCTCTCTAATTTCTCTTATCTCTCACGCCCACAAGGGCTCATTTTCTTCTTCTTACAAGGCAGTGAACTGCCAAGAGTTTGAAGGAATGGGGGAAGCAAGTTTTTGATTTTTTTGGCAAAAATCATAAGAGCTAGCACTCCGAGAGACATGCGAAGGTGATAGGGAAGTCCACCAATGAGCCGGGAATGGTTTCGCAAAGCTTGGAGCTTGGAAGATGACCTCCCAAGGCCGAAACCAGTGAGCAAAATGCAGCCCACTACCGCACAAACCAGTGAGCAAAAACATAATTTTTGTTCTTCAAAGCGTCGCTCAACCGATCGATGTAAGTATTCCACGAATTCTCGATTGTATTCACATGTATTTAAATGCTTGTTATTCGATCCTTGTGGCCGTAGAAACTCCAACAATGGTATCAAGAGCATGGTTAAAAGCATGAATATTTAGGGTTAAAATTTGGGCAAATTGATTTTGAGCATGTTTAAATGAAATTGGATGATTTTGTATGCTTAATTGATGTTGAATTGAAGATTGATTGGATCAATTTCAAGAAATTTGATTGGATCATTTTCCCCAAATTGTATGTGTTGGTCGAATGGGCTTGCCCTAAATATGTCTTGGGATTTTTTATTTTTGACAATTGGATGTGTTGGAAATCATTCAGGAATATGATTTAATGTCGATTGTGGAATTTAAATGGATTGAAACCGAATCGGACAAAATTTCCCAAATTGTCGAGAGCATAAGAGCATGTAATTGGGTTTGATTTTAATTAAATTGTGTTGAACATGATTTAATATTAATGGCATGATTAATTAGTGCTAATTGATGTTTTAGAAATGTTAATTGGATAATTAATTGTGTAATGCACTTTGATTAATTAAATTGTAAAATTGGATTTTAGTAATTTAGTTAATTGGGCCTCTTAAATGGATTTGAGCTTGAAATGTTGTAAATAGGCTTATTGGGCTTTGTTGTACAAAGTTGGGTTAAGGAAAATTGGATTGGATCCAATTGGGCCCAAAACCGCATCCATAAAGCCCAAATGCGGCTAATGGACCTTTAAAGTTTAATTGGGCCTAATGGGCCAAAATTGATTTCTGGGCTTATGGGGTAACTCCCCCGGATTGGATTTTGGTTATTCGGTTTGACCCGAGTTGACCAAAAGTCCACGCCTTAAGAAATTAATTAAAAGCCCATTGGTCTTTAATTAAATTGACGTTGGACGTTAATCGGGCTTTGAGACCCGTAACGATTAAATTTGGAATTTAAGTCGTAAAGGTTCGTTAAATAAAGTGTAATATTTAATTTGGAATTAAATAGCGAATTAGTATTAAATACATATTAAATTGGATTTAATTTTGTAGTTTAATTTAATTCAAGAATTTGTACTTTGAGTACTTATTAGCAAAACGAGTTTGACTCGCGCAAAATCAAATCGTTGTTTGAACATTGGATGGTCATTAATTATCAGATTAATTAATTTGATTAGATTGATTGATAACATGCTTGTATGAATACATGGTTGCGATGCATGAATAATGTATATCGGATGGATATTAGATGGGTGAGGAAATTTTAGAAATTGTTGTAATAAATTTGGAATTTATTAATTGGACCTGCGTGTCCAGCCTTATTACCTCCTTACTCTTTGTATTCTCTTCTCACCTATTCCCCTCAATGTAAATGAGGTTTCTTTAGAAGTTTAGTGTAACGGGTAGAAGTAATACATGTGCTAGCGGGAGAGAGGAAAGTGAGAGATTTGATCTAGGATCAATGTGTTAAGTATCCATCCGCATATCATTATTATTTTAATTATACGCGCTTTATTATGTATTTAGAATGCATGTTTAAGGGTGTATGATGATGAGACCTTAAAAAAGATAATAAATTGGTTGTCAATTTGCACACGAAAAACCCTCACATAATATTAAGCGTTTTCATTCCATTGAGTGATTCTTACTCAAGATCTAAGACTGGCATTGGCTTGTTGGCCAAGTAAAGGCCTTTGTCCGTCGAGGATGTGTTTGAATCACGAGAGCTTTGTTCCATATTGGTGTCTTGTCCAAGTTGTGGTTTGTTGGCCAAAGTCAAGACCACTTCTTGTCCATCGACATTGATTACGAAGCTTTCCATGGTCAAAGGGTCGCGCTTGACTGGGATCACTAAGTTTGTTGTGCCAAAGCCAAGGCTTAGTTGATTCAGAGGAAAAAGGTTAGGTAATATATTGGATATATTTGCATATATAAGATATATGTTTCGGACTTGGATGTTCCCCTACTGGATCTAGGAATTGGATTGGATCCAATTGATCTTAGAGATCTACCTAGTTAATTATCATACAATTGTTGGCCAAAGTCAAGATTGTGTGATATTTAACAGAATCCTAGCCCACTAGGAAACACGGTTTCCCGAGTACTCGACAGAGGGTTAAAGGCTTGTCGAAAAATAGTGGGAGGCAAGAATTGAATTTGCAATATTCGTTTAATTACTTGCCATATGCGCTCAAACAAATATCATTCGTCAAATAAATTAAATGTTAGTTGGACTAATATTTAAACGTTGTTTTATAAAACAGTTGGACTGTATTCAAACAATTAAAGTATAGTTGATTAATATAGTTGGACTATAATAATCATTATATTTAAAAGTACCTGAAATCGTTGATTAAATAGTTGGACTATTAAAATCAAGATAAAATTGAAATATTGACATTTAAAACATAATCCTAGGGAAAATGTATTTAAATGGTTTAATTTTCAAATTGGGAATAAATTTCAGGATGGTCCTGGAAAAACTAATAAGTTACTTTATTTGATAAAATAACATATTAGGCCTAAGCCCGGAGTTAAGCAAATAGTCGAGCATAATCTTTGGAAGATTTATGTAATGATAACTTTAGTGCTTAATCCATTAAGCTTGTCGCAGTAGACTCATTAATTTCATCATCAGAACTAAGGATTAGATCATTAAAGTATGATAATGAAATTGAAGGATCTTCAAAGAATCTATTCTTAGAATCTTAGAAGTACTAAAATTGCAATAAATAATTCTTGGAGAGTTAATGACTATTCTCAAGGAGATAAAGTCAAAGTTTGCAATTAGGCAAGTAGCGCAAGGCGCACCTTACTTCGATATTCTAGAAGGCCAAGGCTTGGCCAAAGGCTTCTGGAATATGAAAAGGGCAAAGGCAAAATCATTATAGTCTTCTGGGAAGATAAAGGACATATCCCAAAATGTCTGCCTAAATGTGGCAAACGGGATCGCGGAAGCGTGACTGCCGTTTGAACAAAGCAGACATGAAGGAATTGAAGACGAGCAAGGCTCTGACTTCAAATATATTTGTCATAAATATATTCACTACTAGTATTAAAATTGGATTTTAGATACTTAGTGTGATATATATATATATTGATGTTCAGAATCTGTTTTGAACAGGATACTGACTTCAATAGAGATTTATCTGCGAATCGGAAACGGGACGAAAGTCGCTGTTTTAACCGCAGAAACTTAATTTTAGGAACTACCCTCGGGTGTGTACTTAAATTAGGAAACTGTTATAATGTGACTAGTTTGACTAGAAACATTATCTTTATATCAGTGTTTAACCCGCTGCGGGTGAACCTTTATATTCTAGAACACTAAAGTGTTTTATTATATAAAGATGATATTGAGATAAACACATTAGATGTGAATAACAGAATTTATATTTTGAATATAAATAATTCTCAAACGTATAATATGACAAACAAATAGCTCAAACTGATTTGATCAGAAGAAACTTAATTGTGGCATTGTTGTCTGGGACACAATCAAACAAGACTCGTATATCCGCACTTTTGAAGAGTGGGTACTAGGACTAATTTGATTCCATTCCAATAAAGTCTATGAATCTAGTTTATTGGGCAAAATGCCTAAAACACTATTTACTTGGTAAAAGTGCAAATGCAACAGATCTGTAAGCCCTAGTTCATAGTGAAGCAAGTGGGCCCATGTCTAGCTAGGCTAGGGTTGGATATGAATATTTCGTGACCTTTACGGATGTGGCATTGCGTTATGGTTTTGAAACACAAATCAGAAACTTTTACAGTTTTCGACACGAAATAGACAAACAGATCGGCTAAAGTATTAAACCGTCACGGTAAGACCGTAATAGAAAATACTTAAGCAACAAGTTTCTAATATACTTGAAAGAGTATAGTATTCTTTCAATGAGGACTCCTTATGGAACACGTCAATTTGACGGTGTGTCCGAACCGAGTAACCGAATTTTGTTGGACATGATAAGGTTAATCATGAGTCGCTCTGAGCTACCATTTCCTTCAACGGATACACATAAATAGTGCAAAACTTATTTTGAATAAGGTTCCATAAAAATATGTTTGACAGACTTCATATTAGATATGAACATGAAAGAAACTAAGTTTCTCCTTACTGATAATTTGGGTATGCTAGGCATATGTTTGGATGATACCAAACTAAAACCCAAATAGGATAAGTGCCAAATTGTGGTATATCCAAGGGATACCAAAATTATAGTACTTATACAACTCACAAGAGAACAATTTAATTGTTGCTCACCATGCGTTTTTCCTAAGAGGAATACCGATATGCAGTGGTAAGTGGGAGGATTGTAAAACGCGATGAAAATCGGAGTAATACTATTCCAGGCATCCATTCCTAATGGAACACAAATAGTTCATCAAGGATGAAACTATACCATAATCTTCGAATACACAAGAACCGCGTATGTCGGAGAGAGTCAGAAAACAACCTGGGGTATGGGTTTCTGATCTCACCTCATAAAGATGTTTATCTTATTGAGGTATACCAACTGACTACGTATGAGGAAGTGATACAAGGTATCAACTCCCTATCATGGCAAAGTGTCATGAATCCGAAATGGATTCCATGTATATCGACCAGTTTGGATACTAGTTGATGTGCCGCAAGGCATTTTGCCTATTGGTACTTTTAAGTCTTCAAGGAAGACATACATGGAAGGCAACATACCAACGTACTAAGCTAGGCTTGTAGCGGAAAGGTATCGTTATCAACATTGTGTTGATTACGATTCAACCTTTTACCTGTTGCCACGGTAAATCCATTTGGATAATGCTTGCTAAAGCTGCATGTTTCATTTATGAAATATGTCAGCTTAACGAGAAAATCACTTTCCTGAAACGGAAACCTTTTGGAGGATGTTTACAACATCCTGACGGTTTTGTCGTACCAAAACTAGCAAACAAGGTTTACAGGTTAATCGATCCATGTTTGGATTGAAGCAAGCATTAGGTTCTTGGAATTATCGTTTTGATGTAATCATAATGGTCTATGATTAATTCAAAACGAAAATGATTCTTGTGTATATAAGGAGGTTAGTGGGAGTGCACTGATAGTGGTTGTCTTATAAATAATGATAATAATCATTTCTTGGAAATGATATTCCCATAATACAATCGGTGAAAGCTTGGCTTTCATGAAAAACTCTCCGAGAGATCGTACATTAAAAAATGTACGCGACCTGGTGTCTCATACGCTTTGAGCATATGGATTCACAAACAGGCCAATCCAAGTGATGGTCACTGGATTAATATTAAGAACATCCATTAGTATCTTAGAGATCTAAGGATGCTGTCTTAATCTATGGAGAAGGAGAACTTGAAGTGACTGGGATCACTACTGCAAGTTTCCCAACCGATAAAAACGACTATAAGTCGCAAAATGGTACTATACAGTTTAAATAACGGTACAGTGAGCTGGAAATCTTCCAAGCAAGATACTGTTACCAAATAAACAACAAATGCGGGTTATTGCTACATCTGAGGCAGCAATAGAATCCATTTGGGTCGACAATAAATCTAATTAGATTAGATATAGTTATGTTAGCAGCTGAGCTAGGCTTCAGCGCAGGCTAAAGAATTAATGGTCTCATCAACGATCCAGATATATACTTCGATATTCATCTGATTCGTTCGGATCATACATCGTGGCGATGTGATGATCGTATAAATCGCATCAGACGATAATCATGCAAATCCGCTGACGAAAGCTTTTTCTCAGCAGTTTGAGCCAATCGTACATAGTTCGGGTGTCAGACACTCGAGTGACTGGTTATAGGCCAAGTGGGAGATTGTTGGACAATTATGACCCATAGCGTCACTATTTTTACAGATCATGGTGTTGTTGTAAAAATTAACTATGTGACAAAGGAGATTGCACTCTTATCATTTGTGATTAGATCACCAAGATATGTAAATGATAGGAGGTTCTTATGATTTGTTCCTGGATTGAGAATGATATGAGATAGTATCAATCCACGAAGGATAAATCATTAAATATCCCTAGTCAGAGTATTATCGAGATTGGACATCGATAAATGCGTAAAAGACTAGTATTACACTTGTGCGCGTTGTGAGGGCATAACGACATAGTTCTTATATATTTGGGTATAGGATACTCATGCAAGTGTAAAATGAGGTTGTGTTTTACCGATGGTACGGGAAACAGCTTCGCTCTGGATAGACCCACTCGGAATTCCATTAGTAGTATGACTATGTGTCTATGGAAATCTGAGATCAGGGTAGGTGTATTTGGTCTTAACGTGAGACTTTCACCGCTAATACTTGCGATAATCAATATACTTTGGTTGTGGTCGTCCAGGGCTTTAACAGGTTCTGTGTACGCCTCTGCTGGGTATATTGAGAATCGTAGTGTGTTGGGTGTGATGTCAAGACGGAAGTATCACTCCACTCATATGGAGATGATGATCGCACAGGGATACAGAACTGGTTCTCTAAAAATGTTGCAACCGTCGGGATAATATGACTTGGTCATGATTATCTGATAATAATGAGACTAGTTGCTCGTAATCCGATATATGCTTCGTACGGGGCAGAAACTATACCAGCCCCAGGCCTTGCATGTGATCATCTGATACTGGATCGAAATACGCAATACTACGTATACTACGCCTTATATAGATCCTTTATTCCTGTAAGGATATTTCCGGAGAATTGGGTAGGCATGGTGCTTTGCTAGAAGTCAACCTTGTCTTGTAAATCGGTACAAACATATTACTTGGTACTTACGTGTTCGGATAGTCCGACGACCGAATTTACTGCCAACATTTCCGGGGATTTCATGGGTCGCTTCCCAAAGATTCATCGATGACGTATGACTCGCACTTTTAATTAATCTGGGATTAATTACGGAGATATTTTATTTGGGATAAAATATCAATTAAAGAGAGAGAACGACTAATTTGGAATTAATCCGTAAATCAATATATTTGATATATTAAACGAAATTGGATTTCGATGCGGAATTAAAATTAGATTTTAATTCAGGCGAAAGAGTTAATTTAGAATTAATTCGTTAGCGACGTGAATAGTGATTTCGCTAGGCGTAATCATTTAATTACGACGCAACATAAAATTCGTTAATTTGGAATTATCGAACCCGAGCCCGGGATTATTTGTTAGCGCAGTCGCATTTCGAATTTGAGTGCGGCACGCAAGTCAAATCGAGCATCAAATCGCTAGTCGTATCAAGCGTCAAATCATTAGTCACTTTGAGTGATTTGACAACTTGTCACATTGATTGATTGATTGATGCAAATAGTGATGTGAGTGGTTGATATCATTTAATGCTATTTTGGAGCCAAATTTGTGTTGACTTTTGGAAAGCCATTACACAAATTTTGGTATATGTATTTATTTGATTTTGGAAATCATTTTATTAACAACTCTCACAACTCTTCTCTCTCTCTCATTTCTCTTCTCTCTCACGCCCACAAGGGCTCATTTTCTTCTTCTTACAAGGCAGTGAACTACCAAGAGTTTGAAGGAATGGGGGAAGCAAATGTTTGATTTTTTTGGCAAAAATCATAAGAGCTAGCACTCCGAGAGACATGCGAAGGTGATAGGGAAGTCCACCCATGAGCCGGGAATGGTTTCGCAAAGCTTGGAGCTTGGAAGATGACCTCCCAAGGCCGAAACCAGTGAGCAAAATGCAGCCCACTGCCGCACAAACCAGTAAGCAAAAACAGAATTTTTGTTCGTCAAAGCGTCGCTCAACCGATCGATGTAAGTATTCTGCGACTTTCTCGATTGTATTCACATGTATTTAAATGCTTGTTATTCGATCCTCAGGGCCGTAGAAACTCCAACAGTGGGAGTATGCGAGATCTCATTGCAGAATGGGACACTTTTGTTAAATGACTACCATTTTGTGCCTGGATGTGTAGCTAATATTATATCACTTTTTTGTATTAGATACAGAGGGCTTTTGTATTAATATTAAGAATTATTCTTTATATTTATATGATAAAAGTAATATTCAGATCCTTTGTTGTCCAAACCAGCATGGTCATTATACATTGCAAACTTCAAAAGATATTTTAAATACTGGAGTTAATAAACGTAGTTTACCTGTAATTAATAATACTGAACTTTGGCATATGCGGCTGGGTCACATGGGCGTTAAACGCCTTACCCAATTGGTTAGGAATGGTTTGATACCAGATCTTACCATTGAATCCTATCCAACTTGTGAATCCTGTATTCAGTGTAAGATGACCAAAGCCCCATTTTCTGGTGTTGGACACCGCGCCGCTAACTTACTGGAACTCGTACATTCTGATGTATGTGGTCCACTAAGTCAGACTACTCACAGTGTTATTCGTACTTCGTTACCTTTACCGATGATTTGTCACGATACGGTTATGTGTATTTGATGCGACATAAATCAGAAACCCTTGAAAAGTTCAAAGAATTCTGAAATGAAGTAGAAAAAGAAACTGGACAATATATTAAATGCCTTCGATCTGATCGAGGCGGTGAATATATGAGTGGTGAGTTCATGGATTATATGAAGGAGAATGGGATTCTCGCTCAATATACTCCTCCAGGTACTCCACAACACAATGGAGTGTCTGAGAGGAGAAATCAAACTTTATTGGATATAGTCTGATCGATGTTGAGTTTCACAGATTTGCCCTATTATTTATGGGGCTACTCTCTTTTAACAGCTGCACATCTTTTGAATAAGATTCCTTCAAAAGATGTTCCTACGACACCGTATGAGATATGGTTCTGTAGGAGACCAAATCTTAGTTACATTAAGGTTTGGGGTTGTCCTGCCTATGTTAGGGTGGCTTAGCAAGATAAGCTTTCGCCTCGAGGGCAAGAGTTTAGGTTTGTTGGATATCCTTCGAATACCAGGGGATATCTATTATATGATATCGAGCATCGAAATGTGTTTGTAGCTCACTTCGCAAAATTTCTAGAAGTAGAATTTTTGTCAGAATGTGGTAATCATAGACAAGTTGAGCTTGATGAAGTCCAACCTGAAAACAACGAACCAACGGAGGAACCTGAAGTTCAAGTAGATGAAGGACCTTCAACACACACACTCCGTAGGTCTGAAAGGGTATCTAGACCTCCTGAACGCTTGTATTTGATACAAGAAAAGAGTTTGGATGTTCTCTTAGTTGAAGAGACTGATCCTTTCACATATAGAGAATCGATGTTGGACATCGACTCCGTGAAATGGCAAAGTGCCATGAAATCCGAGTTAGACTCAATGCATGAGAATCAAGTTTGGGACTTGGTTCCGCTTCCCGAAGGAATTGTTCCTATCGGTTGTAAATGGGTTTACAAGAGGAAGCGTGGGCCTGACGGTAAGGTTGAAACTTACAAGGCCCGACTGGTTGCAAAAGGTTACACGCAACGACCTGGCGTCGACTACGATGAAACCTTTTCACCAGTAGCAATGCTTAAGTCTATTCGGATTTTGCTTTCTATAGCTGCGTATCATGACTACGAGATTTGGCAAATGGATGTCAAAACGGCTTTTCTAAATGGATTTCTTGATGAAGAAATCTATATGGAACAGCCGGAAGGTTTTGCGTCCAGGGAAAACTCGGGTATGTTATGTAAGCTTAAGAATTCCATTTATGGACTTAAACAAGCTTCACGAAGTTGGAATCTTCGATTGGACGAGATTATTAGATCGTCTGGTTTTCTCAAGAATTCTGAGAATCCTGTGGTATCAGAAGGCCAGTGGGAGCATGGTCGTATTTTTAGTCCTATATGTTGATGACATCCTAATCATTGGGAATGATTTAGGTATGTTACAAAGCGTCAAAGTGTACCTCTGTAAGAATTTCTCCATGAAGGACCTGGGAGAAGCTTCATATGTCTTAGGGATAAAACTCTATAGAGATAGACAAAGGAGGCTGATTGGGTTATCCCAATCAACGTACATAGATAAGATCTTGGAACGGTATAATTTTGGTAACTGTAAGACAGCAAACAACCGTTCAGACATGGAATTCATCTTTCCAAGAAGATGAGTCCACAAACAGAAGATGAGAAGGTTAGAATGTCTACCAACCTTATGCTTCGTGTTTGGGTAGCATAATGTATGCCATGTTATGTACAAGGCCTGATATCAGTTTCGCTGTTAGCGTAACTAGTAGATATCAGTCCAATCCAGGTAATGACCAATGGATGGCCATTAAACATATCCTCAAGTATCTTAAAGGTACTAAGGATAAGTTAATAATTTATGGAGGAAACGAACTGCAAGTTAACGGGTATACGGATTCCGATTTTCAATCGGATCCTGATGATAGAAAGTCTACATCTGGATTCGTATTTACCCTTAACGGAGGTGCAATTTGTTGGAAGAGTTCCAAACAGGGTTCGATAGCAGATTCCACCACTGAGGCGGAATATATTGCAGCTTCTGAAGCTGCAAAAGAGGCTGTGTGGATAAAAAACTTTATCACAGAATTGGGAGTTGTCCCAAGTATCGAGAATGTGATTCCGCTATACTGTGATAATATTGGAGCCATTGCGCAAGCAAAGGAACCGAGGGCGCATCAGAAGTCGAAGCATGTGTGAAACGCAAGTACCACATCATTCGAGAGATTGTGTCGCGAGGGGATATTGTCGTATGCAAGGTACCGAGTGAAGATAATGTAGCAGACCCGCTGACGAAGGCCATTACCTCGAAGTTGTTTGATAAACCGTGGAGTCGATGGGTATTAGATACAATCGTTATTGGCACTAGAGCAAGTGGGAGTTTTTGTTGGGGTTGGTGCTCACAGCGCCAATTCCCGGTTGTATTTCTTTATGAATACTTCTGTAAAACATTATTATTTGAATAATATATGCAGTTTCTATAATATAATGTATCTTTTAATATGGTAAAGACGTAATGACCTTAGAATAACTAGTCATGGTACAGTTGCAAAAGTGTCGCAACTGACATTGAGTTGTATCATGACGTTGTCATTCTCAGACAGTTATGGTCAAGGTTTACACTACTTGGTCAGTATAGTAACCCGTTGAGACCGATACATGTCGTATACTGGAATATATGATTCCAATGGTTTCTCAATGAACCATAATTCTTGGAGACTAGTATAGACGTGTAGGTGTTTATAGCGGATAAACACTGAACGACTCACCGAAGATTCTTAATGGATGGTACACCAAGGTCAATAAGAATCTTGTCGGGTTGAGTAACACTTGTGATTCTTAGACTTGAGATGCCACTTGTGGGCACATGAGACATCTTCTACACTTAGATGGCAGTCACGTCACCGATCTATTAAGATCAGACCTCCGCCTGTTCGTTGGGTGAAGATAGATCCTCAGGGTGTCATGTGCGTATCAAGATAGGATCCGTCAGTTCTGTGTATCAGAGCATAGGTAGTCATATGATTAGCAATCAGATAAAACCATGGGCCCGTGGTACAGTTTAGAAGCCAGTTCTAAACATTCTTTTGAGATTGCTAATAGAATAGTCAACTGGATAATCCCCATAGAGATTTGACTTTTACATATGTATCTCTGGGATATATCCGGATACCTGTGACAGAGGAATTATATGTTTTCCATGACCTCGACCTGTATGATTCAGCGAGTTTATCCGTGATCGTCATAATTTATGGGTGGATAAATTATGGACAGGAAATTGGATTTCGTGACGGATATGCCTGAATCTAGAGAGTCTCAATAATGAAATATAGACATAGAGCACTAGAGCAACATTTGTAAATGATATTGATTATTTATAAAGTCGTTTAAAGGTTAAACGCAAAATACATGTTTATGGACCCGATAGTCATTTCCTTAATTTTTGTGTATTTACATTTAATACTTGATTAATTTAAATACACATTAATTAATTTTCAAATTGAGATATTTGACTAATATAAATGAATATATGTATTTAATATTTAATGTAAATATAATACATATATTTAATTAATTAATTATTTATTTAATTGTTAAATGATTAAATTAATTAAAATATAAATATTTTAAGATTTAGATATTTGTTTTAATGGCTAAGTTGCCTTTGTTGACTTTGTTAGAAATATCTTTAAAGTGTTTTTTTTGATATTTTAACAAGTTGATTACATGAAATCCAAATGAAATTGAAATTAATTGTCTTGTATTTTGCTTAGGCCAAATTCGGCCAAGGCCAAAAGTAGGCAAGTAATATTGTTTTAATTTAATTTAGTGAGATAACCTAATACACTTTAATAAAAACTCCATTGAAAGAAAGAAAAAAGAAGCTTGAGAGGAAAGAAAAGAAAAACAAAGAAAAGCTTGGTTCTTAGTAAGTTTTCTTAACTTGCTATTAGAAAGGAAAATGTTCCTTATGTTCTAGGCTACATCTTGTGATGTTCTCATGTTATTCTTTTCTTTATTCTTTGTGTTTTTTTTAATGGAAGTTTGTTGAAATTGTTGAGCATGTATGAACTTGGAAGATTGTTACTAGTGTTGTAGTAATAAGTTTTCTTTTATGGTTTTAGAACCTTGTTGCTAATCTAGAGTTGTTGACCCACTCTTAAATGACCTATATTTGATCTATAGTTATTTCATTGTGTTGAGACTTTAATTGGATGGAAGAAACATGATTAAAGTAATTGATTTAACCAATTTGGTCTAATTTGTCCAATTTGAAGAAATTGAAAAATTAGGTTTTAAGACCTCATCCAAATTTGGGGCTTTTCATTTTTTTTATGTTGTATTGGATTTGTATATGATACATATGAAATTTATGTTGATTGGATTTCATCTTGATGTGTTTTGAAGCATGGAAGTGCAAAATGCACATTAGGCCACCTTGGAGGGGCTCTCGGCCAAGGGCAAAAATTTTGGGTTTTTGTTGCTTTTGGTGTTTTTTGACATTTAGGACATGTAATTTCATCTTAGAAATGATTTAGAATCATCCAAAATTGATTTGAACAATTTCGGACTAAAATGAACAAAATGCCAAGTGTAAGGGCAATTCGGTAAATTCACATAAATTTGATTTATTGAATTTTATTTTATAATTTGATTATTGGGTAATTAAATAAATATGTTTATTTAATTAATCCGAGAAAAAGTTTTGAAATCAAAAAATTTGATTTTCCACCGTTTCCGCTGTGTTACCGGATTTAGCCCCTAAAACCCCTACAGGATTTACTTTCTTGAATGAGAACTAGATCTAAGTCATCTTTGAGTATATATGTCACATATATTCGGTTAGTTTATTGCACAAATCATATCGTTACAAGTGACATAAGTAAGGGACCATTCCGAACCCAATGATTTGAGGTCTTCCCTTGCGAGGGGTGAGTGCGGCCTTAAATCATTTTCCCGGTTCACACCGAGTGGCGACTCCATGTTATTTCTCTGGTTTAGTTCCCCCGCGGGCTACTCCTTACTCCCAACTAGGTCGCGAGCCTAGAACGCATCGCCGATTTCTGTGTCCTACACTATGTTTCTTAAGCACAACTCGGATAGCGTACGACGGAGGGATTGTTAAACATATGTGATGACCTCGACTTGTATAGTTCAGAAAGGTCGTTCGTGTTCTTCGCGAATTCGGAGGTGGCCGAATTGCGTACATATTAGCTAGGATTATATGACGAACATGTTTGAACTTAGAGAGTCTCAATATGAAGTGTACTCATTGAGCACTTGGGTAGCCAATAAATTTTGATAAAACATAATATTCAATATTTAATTATCAACTAAGATAATCAAGTGTTATTGGATAACATTGATTATTTACTTTGACCTATTTGAATTAATTGGATTAATTCAATAATTACACAAGGGCTTAATTGTAAAATCATAATTATCTCTACCATTTGAGGATATTATGGTAATTGTAAGTATGTAATAATAGGTGGTTTTGGCTTGATTTAATTGGATTAAATCAAGGTGGCAAACATTTAACTAATCCATTTCCTAATCATTGGCTTGATTTAATGGATTAAATCTATGTGGGAGAAAAATGGAGAATAGTCACACATAATTATACATATTTGGACAAATTAGATTAAGCCCACTTAAAAGTTGATTACAACTTGTATTAATTAAAAATTGCCTAAGTTTTGCAATAAATAGCAAGCTTTAGGAAGGTTTTAATTACAAGTTCAAATACAAGCATAAGTAAATTCTTGAGAGATTAGCCTAAGTTAGGGAAGTGTTTAGAGAAGCTTGTGAGGTCTCTACAGCATTTCATCTTGGAGAAATCAAGATGGATCTTGAAGTGAAGCTTGGAAGCATTGGAAACAAGATTGGATCTTGAAGTCAAGCTTGCACACCTTGGAGGTTCTCCAACAATTTCAACAAGGAGAAATAGATTGGATCTTGCATCAAGCTTACTAGGTAATGTTTGATCTTATCATAAGCTATGTTTATTTATATATTAGATGCATGATCACATAGCTTAATGTTGAATAAGGCTAATCAATTGTGTTAGGATACTTTAGAAGTATAAACACAACATGTTTGTAATTAGGTCAAAGATATTCATGTTGGACATGAAACAATTAATAAGAGTTTGGAACTCTAGATTAAAGCTTAGAGCTATGGCTACCATTCTAGATTCACTTGACCACCTTTAGGTGAACTAGAATTGTTCATGAGACATTTCTAATTGGTATTCTAAAATGGTTTGTGTATTGGATTCAAAATTTACGAAAATGCGTATTTAGAATAAATTTATGTTTTTGGAAAAATATTTGATATTTTGAAAAAACTAGATTTTTATTCTATAACATGTGTTTATGTTGGTTTTGAAATTAAAAATTAATTTTGGATGTTTTTGAAGTGTTTAGGGAAGACCGGAAGCAATTAGGGTAATATACCCTAATTGCATCAGCTCTCTGGAAATTCCAGAGAGCTGTGCATTTGAAATGAAAAGAAGCAGCAAACAAAAACATTTAAAAAAAAGGTGGCTACGCGCTACAGTGCCACGCGTACTGTAGCACATATTGTTCACGTGCGCGCACTGTAGCGCGCGTACACACACTGACCGCGGTAATTTTGTTTTGCTTTGTTCGGGAGTTTCCGGACTCCGATTCAGTCCCGGTTTTTCCCATACACTCGTAATGGAATATAGTATTTCATTAAATATTTTAAAATTACACCTATACTTCATATCCATGGGTTTGACCCATTTCAGCTGCCCAGGACACCGATCCGACCTTGGGGGTTCCACAACTGCCCCAACAGAAAGTTCCAAAAGAAAGCTGTGAAGCAGTTCCACAGATGGAGAAAAAAGAAGCAAAGGAAAAAGATCAAGAAATGATCATTCTACCTCCACCTTTTCCACAACGTCTCTAGAAGAATAAACTAGACAAGCAATTTTCTAGATTCCTAGAGATCTTCAAAAAGCTGCATATCAACATTCTATTTGCAGAAGCGTTGGAACAAATGCCCAGCTATGCCAAATTCATGAAAGACATACTTTCACAAAAGCGGAGATTGGGAGATTACGAGACAATAGCATTATCAGAAGAATTCAGCGCCATTATTCAGAGGAAACTTCCGCCAAAATTAAAAGATCATGGCAGTTTCACTGTTCTTTGCACCATAGGAGAACATGACTTCGGTAAGGCATTGTGTGATTTATGTGCGAGTGTTAATTTGATGTCTTTTTCTATTTTCAGGAAATTGAAAATTGGAGAAACAATGCCTACCTCAGTCTCTCTACGACTTGCTGAAAGAACGCTCGTATTTTCGAGAGGTGCAGTTGAAGATATTCTGGTCAAAGTTGACAAATTTATTTTCCCAGCATATTTTATTGTCCTTGATATGGAGGAAGACGGAGATGTGCCGATCATTCTTGGGAGACCATTCTTGGCTACAGGTCGAACCATTATTGATGTACAAATAGGAGAACTAACCATGAAGGTACAAGACCAAGAAGTAACATTCAACGTTTTCAAAGCCATGAATTTCCCGAATGACGAGAAGGAGGAATGTTTCAGACTTGATGTGATAAATAGTACCATCCAGACTTGCGATGCAATACAAAGTTCTACTGACAAACTTAAATCATGTCAATTGCCTGTGGAGCCTGAAGATAAAGTGTGTTGTGCACTGAAGAAGCCAATTCTTGTACTACAAGCAACAAAAGAGAAACAGTTCCACCAGCTCAACGAATTGGAAGAATTTCACATTCAGCCTTTTGAGAATGCCAAATTGTACAAAGAAAAGGCTAAGAAGATACATGATGAGAAGTTAGTGCGCATACAACTGGAACCAGGGAAGAAGGTACCGTTAAACAAATCAAGGGTAAAACTCTTCCCATGGAAGCCAAAATTGCGGTGGTTAGGTCCATTTCTAATCACTAAGGTTTTACCAGATAGAGCCATTAAGTTACATGATCCCGACTTCAACAAAACATTCAATGTTAAGAACAAGCGTATCAAACACTACTAGGGAGAATCATTTGAGCGACAAAAAGAAAGTGTCAAACTTTCAGATCCAACCTAACGTTCTGGAAATCATGTCTAGTTGACGACATTAAACTTAGCGCTAGCTGGGAGGCAACCCATGCAATTTGTGTATATATTGTGATTTGTTGTCTTTTAATTTTTTTGTGTTTAATTTTTGCAGGTTAAGTCATTTCAAGATGGAAGATGCTCTCGAAAATCTTCACAAGCAATTTCCTTATCTCCCTCAAAAATCTCTGATGAAAGTTTACAAAGCTCACTTGGAACGGATGAGATTACTGATGATCAAAGGTATGCCTCCTGACATTTGTTGGATTATTGAAGCAGAGGTCTGATTGGCAGGTGAGTCCTCTGACTCTTTTATTTCACATATGCCTGGTTTAGGAAGAATCACATATGCTAAAAAGAGAAGAACCAAAAGAATGTGTGTTTTTTATAAATGTGCTCGTATGTTTTGTGATACTCGTTGTCGTTCTTTAAGAATGGTGTCTGATAATCGTGAAGATAGGATTAATTTCATTAGGGATGGCTTGAGTAAGGAGTCTTTGGATGACATATCTAAAACTCTTGAGACGCATCCCAGTGGATATGTGTATCACAAAATTCGCATGTTATATGCACAATTCCGTAAAGAAAGACAACAGTTAAGTCTCGGGAATCTGACTCTAAAAGACCCTATTTGCCAATTTATAAGAAAATTGGATGGGAAGCTTGTCCTTGACGCATAGACGTCATTCAAGCCGTTACATTCTTGTAAATATTATATTTCTTTGTCTTTTCCTAATAATTGTGATTTGTTTTGTTATTTTCTCCGACAGGATCCAGGCTACTTTTTGACCTTTCACGATTTACTATTTTGCTACTAATCGTCCTTTGGAAGATACTTGTGCTATTATTGCTTACCCTTTTCAGGTTCTATAAATTCAACTCATCATTGCACCTTTGAAGGCATCCAGATAAAAATGGAAGCTACTTCAAGAAGACGGGTTGAAAATATCTGTGTGTTTTGCGGTACCAGTGTTGGTGTTAAACCAGAATACGTAACAGCGACACAGGAATTGGGTCGAGTCATTGCTGCAAGGAATATGCACTTAGTATATGGCGGTGGCAATCTTGGACTAATTGGGATCGTTTCAAAGGTTGTACAAGATGGAGGCAGTCAAGTCTTGGGAATCATCCCAAAACCCTTGGCAGAGGCGAATCTTATTGGATCATCAAACGGCGAGGAACTAATTGTGTCAGGTATGTCTGAACGAATGGTAGAAATGATTAAACGTGTTGATTCTTTTATTGCTTTGCCAGGTGGCTTAGGTACGATGGAGGAAATTTTTACAGTACTATCTTGGGCAAACTTGAACATACATCATAAACCAATTGGACTGTTCAACGCAGATGGATTTTATGATTTTCTTTGTGTATTTCTTGATGATGCCCGGAGAAATGGGTTCGTGTCAAAATCTTTAAAAGAACTCATCTTCACTGCCAGAACTGCCCAGGATTTAATTGACCAAATCTTAGCCTTTGAACCAGAAATTGACCCTATCCTTTCCAAGATTAATTGGTCCGATAATGATCTTGGTAAGAAGCGTCGGATAAATCTAGATCTTAACCTTTAATTTTCATTTTAGATCCAGAATTTCAGCTAATTAGGTACTGTTTCTAAACTCTTCTTCTACTTTTTAAGACATTGGGGACAATGTCTCATTTAGGTTTGGGGGAGGGGAATAGTTGCCTAGTATCTTATTTTTATTGTGTTATTTTTAGTCAATTTTTCGAAAAAAAAAAACTCAAAAAATTTGAAAAAATTTATAAAAATTAAAAAATATATTTTGAGTTTTGTGTTTTTAATTTGATTAATCAGGTGAAATTGTTGTAAGAGATAGCCGAGTAAGGAATTTCCACTTCTGAGACTTATCTCAACCTATTTCGAAACAAGTTAATTTTTGTTTGTTTCCTTTTGAATTATTTAATTTGTGAATTCTCCATAAAATTGACTAAAATGAATCTTCATATACTCAGTTGGCAGGTATTATCAACATGCATGGTAACATACGGGCACGAGCCGTAATTGAAAAGTTTGTAATATTCAGTGCTTTAGTTTAATTGGAGGAAGCATCTATAAATCGCACTTAAAAAAATCAAAAAAATCAAAAAAAATAATAATAATTTATTCAATTGCTTAAAAAAGGTGTGAATTCTGATAAAACTTTAGGAAAAAAATATTACTCTCTTGTCAACTACACTGTGACTATTGTGGGCAAAATGAGTTGATTAATATTTTATTGACAGTGTTTATGAAGAATGGTAAAAAAATAATCAGAGAATTCACTTATTCGGTAATTTAGAAAGAAATAAAACAACTACTAACTTGGAGTAGAAGTTTCACCTGTTTAGTCACTAACATCTTTATTCTCTTGTCTTTTTCTTTTGTGAGAATTAGTTTTACTATCTTTTTACTTTTATCAAACGTTTGTGGGTATCGTTGCTGTAAGCCCTCATGAGACTACAACTCGTCCACTAGGGACACCTAGGGGTTTAAAGGCTTGTTGCATACGCTAAATGCAACTGTGATCCCTACGAAAGTGGCTTAGTTTAATTTTAATTGTTTCTTTTATTTTATTTTTTTTTCTCGAGGACTAGAAAAAATGTTAGGTTTGGGGGTGTGATAAGCGGAAAATATATCAATATTTAACGCACCTTTTACTTAATATTTTGTTTAGTTTTTTCGGGTTTGATGAACGTTTTGATGTGTTTTAGTTTATTTTGCAGATAAAATAATATTGGGACTCAATGAAATCATTTAGGGTGAAATAAGGGCAAAAATCGGACTTCACATATTAATTTTGGAGATTGGAAACTTGAAAGGGCGTTCTAACGAAGTGCAGTTTCGGAAATTCCAGTTTTGCGTAATTGTCGTTTTTTGGGCATAACGTTTTACTCCGATATCGGATTGAGCTCATTCAGGTTCCAGATTAAAGAAGACGCAAAGATCTACAACTTTAAAGAATAAAATAATTCGAATTCGGAAGATTCAATGACCGAAATTGATGAAACATCCGGACGTATGTTATGTGTAATTATTAAAATCATTTTCAAAGCAAAAAAAATAATAATAATAAAAATATTCAAGCTCCCACTAAACATGATAGAAATTAATAATGGATTTGGTGGAGCAATTAGTGGAGCAATTATTTAAGCAATTAATAATGGATTTGGTGGATGATTTGATGAAGGCAAAATTTTGCCTATAAATATCAAGCCATTTCATTTGTAAATTCATACTTTCTTCTTTGAAATTCCTTAAGAATAACTAAGAAGATTGTATCTTGTTTGTTTATTTTCAGCTTTCAGTAATTAATTTCCGCTTTCGCACTTTCTTTTCTTTACTTTTCAGTTTTTACTTTCCGCAATTTACTTTTACGCACAACACTTTCCTTTCTTTACTTTTTTAGTTTTTTAGTTTTTACTTTTCAAGCAATGAGGAGGTAACTCCCCCTTGCTGGGGTAAAAGGTAAAGCTTTTATTACTAATATTTAGATTAATCTCCCTTAATTATAATATATAAACTATTTAAAACCTGACTTAATGATGATACCGTCTATATGGCTGATTGGTAATTATCACGCAAAGTTAATATATTATATTAATGGAGATATCTAAAATAGAAGTAATAAAAGTGGATCTTCTAACCTCAATATTTTCTTTTATTGTACTTTTACTTAATTTACTTTTCAGCAATTTACTTTTCAGCAATATACCTTTCAGCAATTTACTTTTCCGCAATTTACTTTTCAGCAATTTACTTTTCATCAATTTACTTTATGTCTTTTATTTTATTTAAGTTTTTACCAGCCCTAGTTATGTGTCGTAACTAAGTTAGTTATCTGGGGTTGTGATGAAGTCCAATATCACCGGTTTAAAAGGGGTTAAATTACGGTTTGGGTAATATAAAGGTTTATTTATTGAGCCTTAGTCTTAATGATTTTTATTAACTGTCCATTTATAAAATTGAACTGGTAAACTTAAAATGAACTTGGAAAATAGATTTTTGGTTTAAGACCTTAGACTCAATAGCCCACGATCTTCCTTGAGGATAGATGACCCTTTAATATATTTCCTTACAGGATATAAAATATACCTGTCGGGCGGGGGTAGCCATAATTGGAACTTAATCTTAATGAATTCAGATAACTTGGTTAACATAGGAATATGATTAATTGAGTTATACTGGGTATTTGTATTTGACCATCAGAATAGGCTTTTACATAATTTCGTGTTCCAGGTTAATAAACCAATATATTACACAAACGTAAAATAACCACTTCATTTTTTAAAAAGATATAGGAATGATCACAACCCTGGATAGTTTTATAAATTTGAATTTTCTTCAATCTACTTTCAAGTAATTTTATTTACTTGTTTTAATTTTAAATCACCACCCAATCAAACAACCAATCCATTAGATACTTGTAAACATTTAACTTCATAAATTGATAACAAAACGTTTTAAGTCCTCGTGGGATCATACTTTTTATACTACTTGAACGATACGTTCGCTTGCGTTATACGCGTGTGATTACGTACCTGTCAAATACTCTGACAACCTACATGTTCATGTGTAGTAAAATATGACACATTATGACTTTCACAAACTATAGTCCTCCACACTAACTACACAAGATTTAATGTCACTACACCGAAGATGATCCCATTGTGGCACGATATTTGGGCAATTAGTCCATGTTGAGGATTACATTGAATTGTTTTAAGGGTAATATGATCAAATCAACTTTTAACTTCCTATAGTCAAATATAATCAATCAAGACTTACATACAAAATATACATTTGATACTCTATCATGGGTATCCCTAAGTTCAAGACATATTCTTGATCAAAATTTCTAACCCTAACATTTGAGCAAACAAGGTCGATATAAAAGAATAGGTAGCACCAGTATCAAATAAAACATATGTCCGAGAGTGGGAGATAAGAATCATACCATCCACTACACCTTGGCGGATGTCATCTGGAGTTTCCTCATAACCGTTAATTACATAAGTTTTGCCTGATGCTCTACCTTCTTTTTTTGCCTCTATTGTTGGGCAAACATAGTGGAAGCACATCGGCAAGTGAAATTGATTTTTAAAATATTTTTTAATCCAGATAAATTAACTGGTACTATTAACCTCTAATTTATCTGTATTTCACCCAAATCACCTATTAATATCAAATATTGGAAGCGATTACGCTTAAAGACTTATGACAAACTTTTTGGAAATACTTTTCGTGGTTACACATTAACCGATTTACTGATTCACTAAACGGGGCGATCGAGATAATTAGACAACTAGATTGGTTATAAAGCCGGACCATCTGACTGCTACAATGATCTAAGTACGATACTAATGGTTGATCACCTTAATTTTAGCAAATTACCATTTCCCTTAATGCGATTTACTGCTGAAAATTATAAAATGCTTCATGAACGATTTCGAAAATTTCAAGACATATTCTATGCATTATACGTACTACTGCAGTAGTATGAGTACTGTACCAATAGATAAATAATTATAATTTCAATAAATTATGATTTTACCCCTAGTGCGATATTTATGAAAAACTCCCAACACTCTTCCAAAATAATTCCAAAAATTCCAGGAATTTTTCCTACGTATTATTACACATCTAATTTCATCCACAATATCTCGATTTCATAAATTTTCATAATTTAATTAATTATAAAATTAATCAAATTAATCTCATAATTAATTCAAAATCATGCAAATTCAAATCTCTTAGACTCACTTTCTGAGATGAACAACTTTTATTTTGAGCACTTTTTGAAACTTTGAGCAGAAGAGCAACCATTTTAAAGATTCCCGAAACTGCACCAATCTAAAGGCCTCTTTGCAAAAACATGGGATTGTGTTTTGATTTTCAGAAAGTTTATTATAAAAACACATAAGTTTTCTAGAAAAAAAAAATGGCCCAAAACACATACATTGCTACAGGACCAAATGGCAGATGGATAGGAAGAGAAGCTGGCCAGCGGATAGCCAGTCGCGACACATTGGACGGCTCTGTCCAGCCAAGAAGAGTTGGGGGTGGCTGGAACACCCTTTGTAGCGGCTTTTGGTGGTAGGAATGAGGAGAAAATGGTTGTTATTTTCGTATCTTGATCTCAGATTCACAGCACAAACCACATAACGAAATGAAGCTTGTGGAATTTTATACGAGGCTGTGGTGGCATTTTTGCTGATCAGTGCTCGATTTTGCGGAAAATGGGGTAAAACTGAACTATGGACAGTGACCCGAGTCTCAGCTACTCTGATTCAAATTTCATCGATTCCTACGCCTTCTTGGGTGCATTTGGAGTCCGTTGGTACCCTCGATACTCAATACAATAAGGTCATACACGTGAAGCCTTGTAAGTACTTTATACGATGAATTCCCATAATTATTTATGGGTTTTGTTTTAACTTAAGTTAGTATGTGTACAAGTCTATATGCACTTATTTTCCAAAAAAAAACATAAACTAAAGTAATCATTTATGTAACACCCCGGTATTCACAGCATGTTCAGTAAGGTTAAATTAGCATGCATGATATGTCATCATATATATAAGCATTTGTTAGTAAGTTGGATACCTTAGAAATCCCGCTCGGAGACCCGAGATAATTTTTTCAATTTCGGTACTTCTTAGTTATCAAAATCATTTTGAATAATGTTTAGTATTTTGGACAGAACTTAGGCTACATATTTCTGGTTTTAGTGATCCTTATACCGTCGGAAAGCTTAGGCCAAGGTCTATAACTGTTATCTTGTTTAGTTTTCCAAATTCATAGCAAAATAAATTCATAATTGGGCCTAAAATGAGTCCCAATGCATAGTGGCTAGTACCACTTAAATTATGATAAGTGTCCATGTTAATCCTATTATAAAGGGGGAAATATTCCCTAATTTCTAGAGTAAGGCCCCATTCTTCTTCTTAAATTTTTTTATATACATCCATGGCACACAAGGGAATCACACCATATTCTTTGCACTTTTAAGTTTTAATCAATCAAGCTTCCTTAATCTTATCTTAGTAGCTATTATGCAATTTTAGAGCTATTATTCCATTTCATGATATTGAAATATGCTTATCATCATGTGTAGTAAGATTAAGATTTAAATGTTAGTGATATATGAGGTTTTGATTCTTATGATGATCATACATGATTTTTTACTTTTATACTTGAAAGAGTTAGTTTGAGTGGTGGTTTTAAATTATAGATCATGAATGAGCTTGTGGTTTTGATAGGGTAGTGTTAGGCAAAGTGGTGTGGATTGTGGTGGAAAACCCAAATTCTAAGGTTGGATGTCATGATACTGTTGGAGTTGGTGCTTGGAGCACCAATCCGAATTGTACATTTTATTATTTATTAATAAAATAATTACATTTTCATTTCATACCTTATTATTGGTATTGTCATTATGTGTATTAGATTGATGTATAGATATGCTAAGAATGACATCGACATTAGAATAGTCTTGTAGTAATACTGGACACTGGGTCGTCCGATATTGGGATAATTATTACTATTTTAAACTATTCTTAAAGTGTGTTTGTGTGTGTGTGTTCCTGGTCGTTGGTTTTGGAATACGGTCGAATTCCTATAACCTAGAAGACTAGCACATGTCGTATATTGGAATTGGAGTTCCAATGGTTTAACCTGATGTACCATGAGTTTTGGAAACTCATATAGACGTGTTGGTATTGGTTGGATCGAATATTGAATGACTCACAGGTGATTCCTATTAATTGGAAGTACACACCACCGTCAATAGGAATCTCCACGATTCGAGTAGCATATGTAATCATTTGACTATAGGATAACATTTATTTTGTGTGAGATCCTTCATACTTTGATATCATATATGTCAGAAACCTTTCATGGTATGGCCTCTAGATGTTCGTTGTGTGTGGACCGATGCACTAAGTAATCAAGTGCGATGCAAGATTGAATATGTCGGCTCGTATGTGTACCATAAGGGGTTTATGTATCCATGTGAGTAAGATCACGATTCTTAAAGCTTTGGCCAAAGTTGATCACCTAGGGTGGATCGCATCAGTTATGAAGAATCGTGGACATGTCGACATGAGATGTGCGTCTCGGAAACTTGATGGTGTATTCTATGTTTCCTAAGCACAACTCGGATAGCCTACGACGGAGGGATTGTTAAACATATGTGATGACCTCGACTTGTATGGTTCAAAAAGGTCGTTCGTGTTCTTCAAGAATTCGGAGGTAGTCCCGGCTATTAGTCTGGTTCGGTTCCGAATAAGAACTGAACAGGTCGATTCCCAGTTCCACACTTATATGGAATCGGAACCAGAACCAAACTATTCGGTTCCGGTTCCAGTTCTGGTTCCATTCGGTTTATTTTTAATTTTTTTTTCAAATTTTAATAATGAATTTTTTAAAAATATGAGATTAAAAAATTTATCTAAAATTATGAATTTGAATTTAGATTACATTAAATTACAAATAAAATTATTAAATTAAAAAGCTTGAACTTAAATTTTTAAAAACTTAAGTTGTCTAGGTATCCTCCTGGGTGAGAGGAATCAAAGCTCACGTATCTATTATAATTTTAAGATAGTTCCCAATTGTAATTTACAATTATTTACTAATAAATCATCATTATCAGTGCATATTGATCCTTCAGCTCCCGTTCTGCTTGCAGATGCATTGTCGAACAAGTTTTCAAAGTCATCGGGGGGCATCTTCTTATTGCCTCAGATAAGCTCGGGTCCAATCATCCACACATATTGTTGCTTCTAAAGTTCTTGGATGTAATGAAGATCGTCTCGCTTCCAATATATTACCTCTCATGTTGAAGGCTTGCTCAATCGCAATGGTGGAAACAGGTGCTGCCAATAACTCTTTAGAAATAATTGATAATACATTATATACATTTTTATATTTTTATACTTTCAGTAGGAAACTCGAAATTGGTAGATAAATAATTATCTAAATCCGGGTTGTTAGTCATGTTATCCCTATATTTTTTATTTCGTTGTAATAACCAACGATCACCTACGCTAAGTCTTGATTGTATTACAGGTTCGTTACTACTAGAATGTCTTACTGATTGCAAGTTATATCTACTAACATAATTATTAAATAAATCGTTTAAATCATTTTTTATTTTATCTATTATTCTGGTAATATCAATTTCATCAACTATTTCTAAATATTCATAGTAAGCTTGTAAGTCACTATTCAAACCTTCTATTTTACATCTAGGATCAAAAACCATGACACTAAGATAAAGTAGTGGAATGTCTCTAAAATAATGCAACCATTTTTGTTTCATAACAACAATAGCTTCAAGCAAAACAATATCATTAGGATTAGAACTATCAACATGCTCAAATAGAATACTAACAATATTCAAACTTTCAACAAGAAATAAATGTATTGTAGGATAATAAACTCCGCTAAAAATATTTGTAGCATCATTAAAAACTTTTAAATATCAAAAAAAAATTCGCAAATATCCCATTGACTAGGAAAAAGTGTGATATGTTGAACATGTTGAGAAAAAAAAACTACATAATACATCCTTACATTGGAAAGCTTGACATATAAGAAAATAAGTTGAATTCCAACGTGTTGGAACATATCGTGAAAATTTAATCGCTTTAATATCATTTAATTTACAAAACTTAGCCCATTCTCTTATAACTTGAGAATATGACCAAATAAAATTAAGTGCAATCTTAATAGGATCAATGAAAAGTGCTAAACAAGTCAGACCATCTTGAACACATAAATTAAAGACATGTCATGTACAACGAATATGAAAAAATCGACCCTCGAAATTTGGTTTGTATATTTCTGTTAAATCTTTAATTGATGCAGTATTTGCATATGCATTATCAAAACCAATTGTTAAAGTTTTACCTAACAAACTATTAGGGGTGTTCACGGGTCGGGTTTTTTTCAAATTTTGTGAGACCCGATCAAGTCGGGTCACGTGGAGGTCGGGTCGCGGGTCGGGTCACGCGGAGGTGAAACCCGATCATGTGCGGGTCAGGTCGCGTCGTCGGGTCAAATAAAAAAAATAATGTTTTTAAATAAATTAATTATTTTGAAATATAAATATTAGTTATTTTATGTCCCAAAATTATCATATATATAAAGTTTTAATACAACAAAAGTAATATATAAATGAAATAATAGTAAAAAATTTTAAAAATAATAATAAAATTTTTAGAAAAATAATAAAAATATTATAGGGTCAGGTCGAGGGGAAATTTGTTTTAAAACCCGTGCAGGTCGGGTCGGTCACGGGTTGACCGACCCTATGATAACCCCTGCAAACTATATTCATCAAAAATTACTTTCATCATTCTATAAATATTTTATGCAGTATGTTGTTCATCAAAAACTTTAAATGCAATAAGTCGTTTTTGCATGTTCCATGATGCATAAATCCAATGACAAGTCACACCCATGTATGAGTGTGTTCTACAATGGTCACTCCAAATATCAGAACAAATAGATAGACATCCTTTAATATATCTAAATGTTTCATTTAAAATAATTTTACCATCTTTGTATAATTTAAAAATGTGACATTTTGTTGTATTTCTAGTCATTCTACAAGCAACAGGATTTAAAGCATTCTGAACGTAATTAATAAAAGTAATTTTTCACCAAAACTTAAAGAAAGATGTGTCATACAAGTTAATTTAGCAAATTCTTCTCTATTTTTAGCATCAGAATATTTAAATAAATCTAAAGAACTCGTACCTCTACTAGATGATGCGTACCTGACCATTTGAGTTTGTGTTGTATCAAGTCAAATTTCAGCGGTATGATGTCTTTCCAAGTGCTTATTCATATTGCCATATCCACCAGTAAATTTGTAACAAACCACACAATGGTTGCATATTGCTCTTGGACCTTCATTTTCAGTATAGACTAAATAAAAATGAATTTTAAAAATATCGGAGGAACGAGACTTAACTTCTTTTCTCCGTGTACCGATACTAGGGCCACTCTCTTGAGTTGGAACATTTGACATGGTGTTCTCAGATGAGCTTGTCATTTTTTGTTAAAGAAATTTTAAAAAATGAGAGAATTGAGAATGAAAAATTATAGATGATAGAATGGAGAATGAGAGAAATGTAGTATTAAGAGAATTGAGATTAGTGTGTTGAAAAAATGAAAAATGACCTATTTATAGAGTTTTATATATTTTTGTGATACTTAAAATGCTCTTAAAACTAATCGTTTTATTAATATTATTAAGGGTAATTTAATAATTGTTTTTTGAATATTTTTTTTTTTTGGAAAATAGGGCAGGGAGTTGTTGCTCCCTTCCCGTTGGGCATGCTCCCAACAGTTAGTAACCGTTGGGCCTGCTCCCAATGACTACTAGCACTTGGGAGCTCTACGGTTCCAACCGGAACCGTTTGGTTCCGGTTGGAACCGTATAATCGTTGGAACCATTCGGTTCCAGCAGTTCTATTTTGGTTCGGTCATGGATGAACCCTAACCGAATCGAAATATTACGGTTTCGGTTTCGTAACTAGAACCGAAATCGGTTGGAACCGGAACCGTCTCATTCTAACCGGTTCGGTTCTGATTCGGAATCAGAACCGTGGCTGGGTCTATTCGGAGGTAGCAGAATTACGTACATATTAGCTAGGCTTATATGACGAACGTGTATGAACTTCGAGAGTCCTAATATGAAGTGTACTCGTTGAGTACTTGGGTAGCCGATTAATTTTGATAAACGATAATATTCGATATTATAATTTTCAACTAAGATAATCAAGTGTTATTGGATAGTCTTGATTATTTACTTTGACCTAATTCGATTAATTAAATAATTACATAAGGGCTTAATTGTAAAATCATAATCATCTCTAACATTTGAGGATATTATGGTAATTGTAAGTGTGTAATAATAGGTGGTTTTGGCTTGATTTAATTGGATTAAATCAAACTGGGAAACATTGAACTAATCCATTTCCTTATCATTGTCTTGATTTAATTGGATTAAATCAAAGTGGTAGACAATGGAGATTACTCACACCTAATTATACACATTTGGACAAATTAGATTAAGCATACCTAAAAGATGATTACAATTTTTATTAATTAAAAATTACCTAAGTTTTGCTATAAATAGCAAGCTTTAGGAAGGTTTTAATTCAGCAAAGCTAAAGCTTGAGAAAGCTATATGCAAGTAATTTTTGGAGAAATTAGCCTAAGTTAGAGAAGTTTTAGAGAAGCTTGTGAGGTCTCTACAACATTTCATCTAGGAGAAATCAAGATTGGATCCTAGAGTGAAGCTTGCTAGCATTAGAATCAAGGTTGGATCTTGAAGTCAAGCTTGCAACACTTTGGAAGTTCTCCCACCATTTCAACAAAGAGAAGGAGATTGAATTTTTACATCAAGCTTGTTAGGTAAGTTTGAATTTCTTTTAAGTTATGAATAATGTATTGGATGCATGATCACATAGCTTAATGTTGAAATAAGGCTAATAAATTGTATTATGATACTTTAGAAGTATAAACACAATATGCTTGTTAATTAGGTCAAAGATGTTCATGTTGGATATGGAACAATTAATAAGAGTTTGGAACTCAAAGTTAAAGCTTAGAGCTATGGCTACCATTCTAGAATCACTTGACCACCTTTAGTTGAACTAAAATTATTTAAGAGATATTTCTTATTGGGATTCTAAAATTGGTTTATGTTTAGATTCAAAAAAATACATATAAGTATTTAGAATACAAGTATATTAGTTGTATAACATGTGTTGTGGTTGGTTTTGATGTTAAAATTAGTTTTAAGGTGTATTGAAATGATAGGATAAAATTGAAAGTGTTTAGGATTGATTTGAAGGTTGAAATTGCTCACTGCCCCGGTGAGCTTCTCGACTCTGACCCTCCAGCGTCGCGACATTGAGCAACAGACCTAGGAGCATCACGACTCCCATCCTTCCGTGTTGTGACGCTTAGACGTTCAGCTTTCGGAGTTTCTCTCGCATTTTGGAGCGTCTCGACTCCCAGGGATGACGAACACTAAAACATTATTTTCTACGTTCCGGAGTTTTCGGACTCCGATTTGGTCCCCTTTTTTTTTCCTACAGACTAATATCAGAATGCAGTTTTCATTAATTTTTTTTAAAATATACCTATACCTGATATCATTGGGTTAGACCCACTTCCGCTGCTCAAGACACCGATCCGACCTGAGAGGTTCCACAACTGCCCCAACAAATATAGCCTCGTGCGTTGGGATGTTGCCTTTTGTAAATAGAAGGCAGAATGTAATAGTTTTATGAGCATCATGATGCAAGGAGGAGGGCGTCGTGAGGCAACTCGTGTTGTGACTCCTAAGCTCTTGGCGTCACGACGTTAGTCAATTTCAGGGCAGATTTCCCTACTATTTTCGGTGTCATTTTAAATTGTCAAATTCTACCCTAGGCTCTCGAGCCGACATGGGCATATGTATTATTCATACGCATGATAGGTACAGATGCATCATTCGTGTGCACAATTAAAAATATAAATGCTCTAGTAGTTCATTAACTGTGTGAATCCGTGTATCTTAGACCTCATGAGGGAGTCTCATCGGCCTTTCAAACGTGCGAGCTTTAGATGTCAGCTATGTAAGCTTTAGGTAGGTTTCACTCCCCCAGGATATGACACTGGTGAGATTTTTCATTACTAGCATAATTTTCAGAAAAGAACATGATTTTCAGTAACTAGCATAGTTTTTAGAAAAAAAAAATACGATTTTCGATAACTAGTACAGTTTTTCAGAAAAAACAGAAAAAAAAATGCACATAGATTTCAGTAAAGAGACTCAGTTTTCAGTATAGTATATGATTTTTCCAGCATAGTGCTCAGTGTCTAGCATAACATGTAGTGTTCAGGATAGCATACAGAGATCAATATAGCATATTGTTGGGTTTTCTAGGTCAAACCAAGATCAATTAAGCAATGAAATGTGTGAATACAACAAAAGTAAAGTAGCGGAAATACTCACTTCGATCGGCTTTTGGATGCGATGAACACAAAAAATCTGCTCCAACCTTTTCTTCCTTGATGAATTCGGCCAAGCCCTTGTGGTGTGGATCTTCAAGCTCCAAGCTTTAAGTGATGATTTCATGCTCAATGATTGGTTTCCCTATCACCTTTGAATGACTCCTTTGAGTGCTAGCTCTTGAAAATTTGCAACAACTTTTCATCTTCTTCCTTGTGTGACTCTCGGCCAAGCCAAGAGAAAAGAAAAGAATTTTGGGCGTGAGAGATGAGAGAGAGGAGAGATGGTTGTGTTGTGTGTTTGATTTCCAAAATCAAATACCAATTACCAATTTTCCAAAAAAGGTACAAGTCATTATCACATCAAACTTTAATAAATGCTTGTGTAAGAAACAAGCAACCATCAAATCCCATCTACTTCTATCAACATAAAGTTGATAAAGTTGACTAGGTGATGTGACATGTGGGCCCTACTTGATTCAAAATTCGAGTGGGCCCGCAACACATCCCGAGCTCGGGTTCGCTAATTCCGAATTAACGAATTTTCCATTGCGACGTAATTAAATCAAATTTAATTAAATAATTATGCCTAGCAAAATTACTATTCACGTCGCTAGCGAATTAATTCTAAATTAACTCGTTCGCCCGAATATAAAATCTAATTTTAATTCCGCGTCGAAATCTAATTTCGTATAATATGTCGAATATATTATTTTATCGATTAATTCCAAATTAATCGTTCTCTCTCTTTAAATTGAATTTTATCCCAGATAAAATTCTCCGTAATTAATCCTAGATTAATTTTCTCTCTCTACTAATTAATCTCAGATTAATTATGTGCGAGTCATACGTCATCGGTGAATCTTCGGGAAGCGACCTATGAGATCCCTGGATATGTTGGCAGTAAATCTGGTCGTCGGACTATCCGAACACGTACATACCTAGTACTACACATTTTTTTACCGATTTACAAGACATGGTTGGCTTCTAGCAAAACACCATGCCTACCCAATTCTCCAGAAATATTCTTAAAGGAATATGTAATCTGTATCAGGCGTAGTATACGTAGTATTGCGTATTGCGATCCAGTATCGGATGTCACATGCTAGGCCTGGGGCTGGAATTGTGTATGCCCCGTACGAAGTATATATCGGATCTCTGGTAACTAGTCTCTATAATCAGATAAACATGACCTAGTCATATTATCCCGATAGCTGTAGCATTCAAGAGTACCAGTTCCTTATCCTACGTGACCATCATCTCCATATTACTGAAGTGATACTTACATCTTGACATCACACCCAATACACTACGATTCTCAATATACCCAGAATAGGCGTACACAAAACCTGTTAAATCCCTTAACGACCAAAACCAAAGTATATTGATTGTCATATGTATTAGTGATGTAAGTCTCAGGTTAAGACCAAATACACCTACCCTGATTCAGACTTCCATAGACACATAGTCATACTACCAATGGAATTCCGAGGGGTCTATCCAGAGCGAAGCTGTTTTCGTACCATCGGTAAACACAATCTCCTATTACACTTGCATGAGTATCCAATACCCAAATATATGAGAACTATGCCGTATGCTCCCATAACACGCACAAGTGCAATACTAGTCTATCCGCATTATCGATGTCCAATCTCGATAATACTACGACTAGGGATATTTTAATGATTAAACATTAGTGGATTAATACTGTCTCATATCTTATTAATCCGGAACTAATCATATGGACTTTTATCATTTATATATCCCGGTAATCCAATTACAAATTATAAAAGAGCAATTTCCTTCGTCACATAGTTAATTTCTACAACAACACCATGTGTCTGTACAAATAGGGATGTTATGGGTCATAATTGTCCAACAATCTCCCACTTGGCCTATCTCCAATCACTCAAGTGTCCTACACTTGAACTATGTACTGTTCGCTCAAACTTCTGCTGAGAAACTGCTTTCGTCAGCGGATTTGCAAAGTTATCATCTGTTTATTCGATCATCACATCGCCACGATGTATGATCCGAACGAATCAGATGAATAGTTGAAGTATATACTTGGATCGCTGATGATACCATTAATTCTTTAACCTGTGATGTAGCCTAGCTCAGCTGCTAACAGAACTACTCCTAATCCAATTAGGATTATATAGATCCAAAGTGCTTCTATTGCTGCCTCAGCTGCAGCAATATTCCGCTTTTGTGTTTATTCGGCAACAGTATCTTGCTTGGAAGATTTCCAGCTCACTGTTCCGCAATTCAAACTATATAGTACCTTTATTACGACTTATAGTCATTTTTGTCGGTTAGGAAACTTGCAGCAGTGAACCCAGTCACTTCAAGTTCTCCTTCTCCATAGCTTAAGAAAGCATCCTTAGTTCATCTAAGATACTTAAGGATGTTCTTAACATCGATCCAGTGACTATCACTTGGATTGCCCTGATTGTGACTCCATATGCTCAAAGCATATGAGACATCAGGTCGCGTAAATATATTTCAATGTACGAGTTCTCAGAGAGTACCAATAACTTTTAGATCTATCCCAGTATATACTTATTCCTAGAAGAAATATTGTTTCTCCCAAGTATTATATGGATAATTTTCATGAAAGCCACGCTTTCACCGATTGTATTATGGGAATATCATTTCCAAGAAATGATATATCATCATTATTTAGGACAATCATTGTCAGTGCGCTCCCACTAACCTTCTTATATACACAAGAATCATTTTCGTTTTGAATTAAATCATATCCATTATGATTACATCAAAATGCTGGTTCCAAGAACGCAATGCTTGCTTCAATCCATAAATGGATTGAATTAATTTTCAAACCTTGTTTGCTTGTTTTGGCACGACAAAACCGTTAGGATGTTGTAAGACATCCTCCAAAAGGTTTCTGTTTAAGGAAAGCGGTCTTGACGTTCAGCTACCATATTTCATAAATGAAACATGCAGCATTAGCAAGCATTATCCAAATGGATTTTTAACCATGGCAACGAGTAAAAGGTTTCGTCGTAATCGACACAATGTTGATAAAGATACATTTTTGCTACAAGCCTAGCTTTGTACGTTGGTATGTTGCCATCCATGTATGTCTTCCTTGAAGACTCATATAGTACCAATAGGCACAATGCCTTTCGGTACAACAACCAGTGTCTAAACTTGGTTGGTATACATGGAATCCATTTCGGACATCATGGCACTTTGCTATAATATGGAGTCGATACCTTGTATCACTTCCTCATACATAGTCAGTTTGTCTTCCTCAATAAGATTGACATCTACTTGAGGTGAGATCAGAAACCCATACCTCCCAGGTTGTTTTCTGACTCTCTCCGACTTATGCGATTCTTTTGTATTCGAAGATTGTGGACAATTTCATCCCTGATGAACTGTTTGTGTTCCGTTAAGGAATCGGTGCTTGGAATAGTATTACTCTGATTTTCATCGAGGTTTACTTTCCTCCCACTTACCACTGCATATTGGTATTCCTCTTAGGAAAACCGCATGGAGAGCAACAATTACATTGTTCTCTTGTGAGTTGTATAAGTACTACACTTTGGTTTCCCTAGGATAACCTTCAAATTAGGCACTTATCCGATTTGGGTTCTAGTTTGGTATCATCCAAACATATGCCTAGCATTCCCAAATCTTTAGGAATGAGAAAACCCGGTTTCTTTCCTGTTCATATCTAATATGAAATATGTCTAACAGATTTTTCATGGAACCTTATTCAAAATAAGTTTTGCACTGTTTAATGCGTATCCCCAGAAGGAAAATGGTAGATCAGAGCGACTCATAATTAACCTTATCATGTCCAATAAAATTCGGTTTCTCCGTTTGGACACACCGCTCAATTGAGGTGTTCCGGGAGGAGTCCTTGTGAAAGAATACTATACTATTTCAAGTAATTGAGAAACTTATTGCTTAAGTAATTTCCACCACGGTCTAACCGTGACGGTTTAATACTTTAGCGACGATCTGTTTGTCTACTTCGTGTCGAAACTCTTTGAATTTATCAAAAGTTTATGATTCGTGTTTCAAAAGAAACACATAACCATAACGCGATGCCACATCCGTAAAGGTTACAAAGTATTCATATCCACCTCTAGCCTAGCTAGACATGGGCCCACTTACGTCACTATGAACGAGGGCTAACAGATCGATGGCACTTGCACTTTTACCTAGTAAAATGTGTTGTAGGCACTTTGCCTAATAAACTAGATTCGTAGACATCATTTGAATTAGAATCAAATCCGTCCTAGTATCCACTCTTTGAAAGTGTGGATATACGAGTCTTGTTTAATGTGTCCCAGACAACAATTCCACAAATAAGTCTTATCTGATTTATTCAGTTTGAGCTATTTGTTTGTCATGTCATATGTATGAGATTTATTTATATTCAAAATATAAATACTGTTATTTACATCTAATGTGTTTATCTCAATATCATCTTTATAAAATAAAACATTTAGTGTTCTAGAATATAAAGGTATACCCACAACGGGTTAAACTTAGATATATAGATAATGTTTCTAGTCAAACTAGGTACATTATAACAGTTTCCTAATTTAAGTACATACCTGAAGGGTAGTTCCTAAACTTAGGTTTCTACGGTTAAAACAGCGACTCTCGTCCCGTTTCCGACTCGCAGGTCGATCTCAACTGAAGTCAGTATCCTACTCATCAGTAGATTCTGCACAACAATACATATATTTATGTACCACATCTAGTATCAAAATCCAATTTTGAAACTAATAGTGAACATGTGTATGAAAAACTTACTTGAAGCCGGAGCCTTGCCCCTCTTCACTTCCTTCATGTCTGCCTTGTCCATACGGCAGTCACGCATCCAGTGACCCCTTTTGCCACAGTTTAGGCAGACATCTTGGGATATGTTCTTTGTCTTCCTAGAAGACTGTGATGATTTTGCCTTTGCCCATTTTAGAAGTTCTGGCTCTGCCTCATTGAGCATAGCCATCAACTCTCCAAGAGTTTACTCTTGGTTCATAATGAACCTGTCCCAGCTTTCGGGTAGAGACTATAAGATCAAATCTTTGGTATTCTCGGCCACATAGGTAATGCCCAGCTAACCTAGCTGATCGATGTCAGCAATCATCTGCGACACCTAGTGCTCGACAGATGTACCCTCTGACATTCACGAGCGAAAGAGCTTCTTTTGCAATTTGTACTTCTAAGATCTAAGAATAGATCTATGAAGATTATCAATTTCATCATCGTGGTACAATGATCTAATCCTTAATTCTGACGACGGAATTAAAGAGTCATTGCGGTAAGCATAACGGATTGAGCACTAAAGTTATCATCACATGAATCTTCCAAAAATATGTTCTACTATTTGCTCCACTCTGGGCTTAGGCCCAAGAGGTTGTTCTATTAAATAGAATAACTTCTCAGTTCCCATGACTATCCTTAGGTTTTATTCTCAATCTGAAAATTAAAGCCCTTTAAAACATTTTCTCCCAGGATAATGTTCTAAACGCTAATCTTTCAGTTATCTTGATTGTTATAGCCCAACTATCCAATCAACGATTTCAGTTACTATTGATTATAATGATTACTATAGTCTAACCTATAATCAACTATAATTTGTTTGGTTAAATTCAAATATATTGATTACTATAATTCAATTATATAATCAACTATAATTTGAAGTAGTTTGAATACAGTCCAACTGTTTAATTTAAAACAACAATTAAATATTAGTCCAACTAATATATTTAAGTGACGATGAAAATAAAATGAGCCCGTATTGGCAAGTATCTAAACAAAATTGTAAATTTAATACTTGCCTCCCACTATTTTTCGGCGAGCCTCTAACCCTCTGTTGAGTACTCGGGAAACCTAGTTTCCTAGTGGGCTAGGATCCCGTTAAATAACACACACCCTTGACTTTAGCCAACAAATTGTATGATATTTAACTAGGTAGATCTCTAAGATCAATTGGATCTCATCCAATTCCTAGATCCAGTAGGTGGACATCCAAATCCGAAACATATATCTAATATATCTGATATATTCCCTAACCTTTTTCCTCTGAATCAACTAACCCTTGGCTTTGGCACAACAAGCTTAATGATTCCAGTTAAGCGGGTTCCATTGACATTGGAAAGCTTCGTAATCGATGTCGATGGACAAGAAGTGATCTTGACTTTGGCCAACAAATCACAACTTGGACAAGACATGCGATATGGAACAAAGCCTTCATGATTCAAACACATCCGCGATGGACAAAGGTCTTGACTTTGGCCAACAAACCAATGTCAATCTTGGATCTTGAGAATGAATCATTCAATGGAAGGAAAAACGCTTAATATTTGTTGAGGGTTTTTCGCGTAATTGGCAACCAATTAATTATCTTTGATTAGGTCTTATCATACACCTTTAAGCAAAAGTCTAAAAGCATAATAAGGCGCGGTAAATAAATTAATAATGATATGCGGATGGATATTTAAAACAACTTGTTCCTAGAACAAATCTCTCCATTTCCTCTCTCCCGCTAGCACAAATCTTACTTCTACCCATTACATAACACTTCTAAAGAAACCTCATTACATTGAGGGGAATAAGTGAGAAGAGAAATACAATGAGAAAATAGGTAATATGATGGACACGCAGGTCCAATTTAATAAATTCTAAATTTATTACAATAATTTCCAAAATTTCCCTTACCCATCTAATATCCATCTGATATACATTATTCATACATCACATCCATGTATTCAAACAAAGCATGTTATCAATCAATCTAATCTAATTAATTAATCTTTAATTAATGACCATCCAATGTTCAAACAACGATTTGATTTGCGCGAGTCCAACTCGTTTAAGAATAAGTACTCAAAGTAGGCATTCTTGAATTATATTAAACTACAATATTAAATCCAATTTAATTTGTATTCAATACTAATTCTTTATTTAATTCCAAATTAATAATTACACTTTATAATGAGCCTTTGCGACTTAGATTCTAAATCTAATCTTGACGGGTCTCAAAGCCCAATTAACATCCAATGTCAATTTAATTAAAGTCCAATGGGCTTTCAATTAATTTATAAGGCATGGACTTTGGCAACCAAAGCCCAATAAGGAATCACCCTTTGCCAAAAATCAATTTAGGCCCATTAGGCCCAATTAAAATTTTAAAGGCCCATTTAATCATATTTGGACTTTATGGAAATGGTTTTAGGCCCAATTGGATCCAACCAATTAACCTAAACCAAACTTGGCCCAACCAAGCCTAATAAGCCCAAATACAACTTTATTAGCCCAATTCCAAATTTAGCCCAACCAATTAAATTCCAATATTCCAAATATCATAATTTAATCAATTAAAGTGCATTATCCATAATTAATTAGTCAAATTAATATTTCCAAAATACCAATTACATTAATTAATCATGCTTTATTATATTCAATTCATCTCCAACATAATTGAAACAAAATCAACTCATTACATGCTAAACATGTCACGACATTTAGGGATTTTTGAACCGATTTCGATTTCAATCCAATTAAATCATAATCAATTTATCCCAAGTCAATAAAATCATCCAATGATCAAAAGAACAAAAAATACCATGACTTAGGGCATATCATATATTCGGCCAAGCCAAAATAATTGGGGAAAATTAATCCAATTCAATTTTCATCAAATTGATCACATATAACTCCAAGTTATCCATATACAAGCATGCGCAAACAAACAATTTGGTTAAATCATGCTCAAATCAAATTTACCCAAATTTTACCCTAATTTAATTTCATGCTTAATAACCGCTCTGATACCATTGTTAGATTTTCTAGGTCAAACCAAGATCAATTAAGCAATGAAATGTGCGAATACAATAAAAGTAAAGTAGCGGAAATACTCACTTCGATCGTCTTTTGGATGCGATGAACACAAAAAATCTGCTCCAACCTTTTCTTCCTTGATGAATTCGGCCAAGCCCTTGTGGTGTGGATCTTCAAGCTCCAAGCTTTAAGTGATGATTCAATGCTCAATGATTGGTTTCCCTATCACCTTTGAATGACTCCTTTGAGTGCTAGCTCTTGAAAATTTGCAACATATTTTCATCTTTTTCCTTGTGTGACTCTCGGCCAAGCCAAGAGAAAAGAGAAAGAATTTGGGCGTGAGAGATGGGAGAGAAGAGAGATGGTTGTGTTGTGTGTTTGATTTCCAAAATCAAATACCAATTACCAATTTTCCAAAAAATTTACAAGTCATTATCACATCAAACTTTAATAAATGCTTGTGTAAGAAACAAGCAACCATCAAATCCCATCTACTTCTATCAACATAAAGTTGATAAAGTTGACTAGGTGATGTGACATGTGGGCCCCACTTGATTCAAAATCTGAGTGGGCCCGCAACACATCCCAGGCTCGGGTTCGCTAATTCCGAATTAACGAATTTTCCGTTGCGACGTAATTAAATCAAATTTAATTAAATAATTATGCCTAGCAAAATTACTATTCACGTTGCTAGCGAATTAATTCTAAATTAACTCGTTCGCCCGAATTAAAATCTAATTTTAATTCCGCGTCGAAATCTAATTTCGTATAATATATCGAATATATTATTTTATCGATTAATTCCAAATTAATCGTTCTCTCTCTTTAAATTGAATTTTATCCCAGATAAAATTCTCCGCAATTAATCCTAGATTAATTTTCTCTCTCTACTAATTAATCCCAGATTAATTATGTGCGAGTCATACGTCATCAGTGAATCTTCGGGAAGCGACCCATGAGATCCCTGGATATGTTGGCAGTAAATCCGGTCGTCGGACTATCCTTACACGTACGTACCTAGTACTACATTTTTACCGATTTACAAGACATGGTTGGCTTCTAGCAAAGCACCGTGCCTACCCAATTCTCCAGAAATATTCTTAAAGGAATATGTAATCTGTATCAGGCGTAGTATACGTAGTATTGCGTATTGCGATCCAGTATCGAATGTCACATGCTAGGCCTGGGGCTGGAATTGTGTCTGCCCCGTACGAAGTATATATCGAATCTCTGGTAACTAGTCTATATAATCGGATAAACTTGACCTAGTCATATTATTCCGATAGCTGCAGCATTCAAGAGTACCAGTTCCTTATCCTACGTATGACTGAAGTGATACTTTCATCTTGACATCACACCAAATACACTACGATTCTCAATATACCCAGAAGAGGCGTACACAGAACCTGTTAAAGCCCTGAACGACCAAAACCAAAGTATATTGATTGTCACAAGTATTAGCGATGTAAGTCTCAGGTTAAGACCAAATACACCTACCCTGATTCAGACTTCCATAGACACATAGGCATACTACCAATGGAATTCCGAGGGGTCTATCCAGAGCGAAGCTGTTTCCATACCATCGGTAAACACAACCTCCTATTACACTTGCATGAGTATCCAATACCCAATATATGAGAACTATGTCGTTATGCTCCCATAACATGCACAAGTGCAATCTAGTTTATTCCGTATTATCGATGTCCAATCTCGATAATACTACGAATAGAGATATTTTAATGATTAAACCTTAGTGGATAATAATGTCTCATATCTTATTAATCCGGAACTAATCATATAGACTTTTATCATTTATATATCCCGGTAATCCAATTACAAATGATAAAAGAACAATTTCCTGTCACATAGTTTATTTGTACAACAACACCATGTTCTGTATAAATAGTGATGCTATGGGTCATAATTGTCCAACACATACAGTGTCTAGCATAGTATGTAGTGTTCAGTATAGCATACATAGATCAACATAGTATACATTGTCCAGCATAACATACTTATCCCGTATAGCATGCATTTTCCAGCATAGCATGCAGTGTCCAGCATAACATGCAGTGTTCAGTATAGCATACATGGATCACCATAGTATATCGTGTCCAACACAATATGTAGTGGTTAGTATGGTGCACAATGATTAACATAACATCCAGATTTTTTAGTTTTACATAGTTTTAATCAGTGTGTATAATTTTTGAGATATGGTTAAGTTTTAGTAGAGTTTTTAATTTTCAAGTAAGATTTTCGTCATGAGAGTTTATATAACTGATAGTTTCCAGTTTCAGCTTTTCAGTATTCTCACGATTCAGGTGTCAGGTTTGATAAATTCTTAGTATATTAGATAAACATAAGAAGTATATGTTATTATTCTATGATTATTTCCAATGTTCACTTACTAAGTCTTGGAGTGCGGTGGATGAACTTTGGAGCACGATGGATATCAGCTGCTGCAGTCATTTATATAAAATTATTAATGGCATAGTACTCAAGATGAATTTTGATGATGTAATATTAGAAGACTTCGCCGTGCATTAGCGAAAATTACAAGAAGATGGATTTTGATGATGCAATTGGTGATGAAGAGCATAATGGATGTGAAGACTCAAAATCTTAATTGAAGAATATCTTATGTGGTCTTAGCTTATAGCTCTCTTTGTAAGTGAGTTGATAATTTAAATTTCTAAACTTATAGGACTAATGCACATTCATTTAGATGTATTAGAGTCAAGTGCATAGTATTTTTAACCTTTAAAAACCTGTTTTTTTCACTTGAACCGACATACCAATCTCTGGAACCATAATATATGTCACCATATATCGGTATACTAGTGTCAGTTTGAACGCAGCTCAAACGAAGAGTTTCTGGACCTCTGCGTTCGAACTCAAATTCGAACGCCTCTTGAACATGAAGTCTCTGGACAATTTCGTTCGAACGCTTGGGGAATGCAACTCAAACGTTGACCGGCATACCCATCCTATAAGGGTCCATACCGGTCTCAACGGTAACTTCTTATAGCCGTTTGAATTATGTGACCGGCATACTGCCCACTGTAGACCGACAGTTTACATCTTTACTATATATTGAGCCTCAATTTCATTTTTGTCAAGACACAACACCTTCATACATTTTCTAACAAGTAAAAACAGAGAGTTTTACTAAACCTTCATCATCATACACTCTCATCATCAAGCTCACTCACTACGCCTTCATATCATCTATAGTGAGCTCAGTTTACTTGGGTTAGCAAACCACATCATTAATCTTCTTATCTTTTATGAGTGCCCAAGTGTGTTATAAATCTTCATATCTTAAACACTTGAGGTTGAGAAATCCCCTTGTGAATGGATATACTCAAAAGGGTATTTATGGTAAAGGTTTGTGAGTCAGCCTATGAACAAAACTCATTGTAAATGTTTGAGAGTGAACCTATGGATACAATTCTTATATAAAGGTTTGGAGTGAGCCTATAGGGCAAAACAATTGGTTGCAAGTGAGCCATATAAAACTCGATATAAGTTGTGGATTCAATTTAGTGGAAATCTTCAAACATGGATTGGGGGAGTGAATATAGGTAAAGAGTTGGCCGAACCACTATAAATCACTGGTGTCAATTTCTCTATCATTTAACTCTTTATTTATTTATATTTGCATATCAATTAGTAACTTGCATTTGATAATATATTGATATTGGAAAATTACACATTAAGCTTAATTGGTAAAGTTATTAACTTAGTAGCATAAAATCGAAAATTTATATTTTCCGTAATATTATGTCATTATTCATTTCACCCATGTTAGGTATAGAAAATTATTTATTGTGTGTGCTTTTAAGTTTACTTTGAAAAATATCATAACTAAACTAATATACGAGTGAATTTACACCACGTCTCTACCTTATAAGAACCAAACGATGTGATATACGATATCAAGTTGAATGCAACCCTTAACTCTTAGATAAGGTTTTTTTTTTTTTTTTTTTTTTTTTTGATGGCATAAATTTCTATAACCCTAAACAAAACCAGCTGTCTTTTGAATTTCGAAAAGACAAATGGTGCAATAATGTTTCATCTGTTGCAGCCTTGTAATAATTATTACAATTATTAAATAAATACTCTCCGACAGCCGCAATATTTGAAATCCGAAAACGTTACATTGTCAATGCAATTCTTAAATATTAATATTTTTTTTTCCTCTTACCCTGGAATTCGAAGGTCTCAAAGACTTGAAACGTCCAAGTAAACGGAAAGTTTTACCGTCGGCGGCAGAGCAACAGGCTAACGATAAATATCAGTGGTTGTACGTAAGACACGTGTTAGAAAATGGGGTGCCGACAGTCGGTTTTCCTAGCTGGTGGTACAGCTGCACCAATCTCCTTGCTGTCGGCCAGCTAAAGCTTCAATTTCAATGTCAGTCAATTTATAGACATGGCTACTGTTGAAAATAATTGACAGTCGTGACAATGAATTGATAAAGGAAGGTGCCTTGTTTCAATTTTTTGATTTTTCTTATTGGTTTTGTTAGTTGGGTCATGCTAATGAGTGTTTAAGGGTATTTATTAAGGATTCATTTTAGAAAAGTTTTCATATTATTTTTATGAGAAATAAAAAATTTATCAAAATATTAATCATTTTTTTCATTTCTCATCATAATTTTCCTAAAATAATTTTTAATGAATGCTCTTAGGACACTCATTAGTATTCTCCTGGTTAGATTATATATGGCCGCCAGTGACGATGGATTGATCAGTTTCTTGCTCCAATTATATATTTTCCAATTTTGTCACAATCTCATAGAAAATAAACAAATCATTCTCTTATATGATAGCATATATACTTTTCCCAATTTGACAAAACTCTTTTATTTTTGCCCTTTTTTAGTATTGCATGATTAATTAAAAAAATAATAATAATAAAAATAAAACTCTACTATAATAGACTATAATATAAGTAGGAATGCATGATTTGTATTTATTTATTTTTAGTTTCATGGTTATTTGAAGAGAGAGACTTATTGGGTCTCTTTGATTAAGAGTATGTGTGGGATTGTTTTAAATTGTCAAATAATCATTTGTTTGATATTTCATCACACAAAATATATTTGCCAAACACATTTTAAAATTATTAAATCAATAATCAACTTTTGTATTAAGTATTAAAAGTTGACTAGGTTAGCTTTCGAAAATCATGAGCAATACCATTCAAATTTGTCATCGTAATAATAATATACTTACATAAATACAATACTTACATAGTTGAAATTTATTTTTTCATTATGATAAAATTTTCTGGTTGAGATTGAAAAGAAAAATATTAATCTAAATAAGGTCAAGGCAGAGATTTGATTGTTCATGTCAGTAATTTAAAAAATAAATTCATAAAATTTATTTTATATATCAAATATTGCACGAATGAAATTAATTTTTTTGATGTGTTATATACTACCTTGAGAACTGGATGGACTTGTGATACGAATCAAATGAGATTTCTTCTCAATTAATTAAGGTCATCACGACATGCACTTATGGTCCCTTCAAATATAAGTAATTATAACCTCATCAAACAAAAATAATATTTTGGCTGATAATTTTTAAAGAATGATAGAAAATAAAAATTCCACTCTTATTCATTTGAATTTAGATATAGCTCAATCATATATATATATAATATAGATATAAAATATATAAAAATACTAAAACATTTAATCAGGCATATAATTAATACAATATTCTAGGATTCATTGTCCATATTTACATCACATGATGGTTTATTTATTTTGTTTCCGTGTGTGTTACACAGTAATCCTAGGATGGTTTTTGTCATTTGTGCACCATAATGTTCTTGATTCTAGTCATTTGTGTATTTCATCATAATGGTCTTGATTTTTGCCATATATGGCATCACATAATGGCCTTGATAATTATCATATCTGCATTATATAATAGTTTGATTTGTGCCATGCGTATGTCAATAATAGATTTGACGTAACCAACTCAATCTCAAAATTAAATTAGCTCAATAATTGTCTCTTGTCTATATTCTCAACTCAATAATTATTTTTAATTAATATGAGATATTTTCCTTAACATTCATCATCACGTGTGGATTGGATTTTTTTGGCTAATCTTTGTTATGTAATAAGATAGTGTGGACTAGCTCACTCATGTATGAATCAACTCTAATACCATATAAAATTTCATAACCCTAATTCATATTGCTCAAGAATTTATTATTATCTCAAATTTATATTTTTATCTTAATAACTATTCTCAACCGATGTGAGATTTTTTCCGTAACTTCCACCCCTATTTTGAATCAAATAGAACTTTCAAATCAATCTTTTTCATTTTTTTAATTATAAACTAAATTTGGGTTTAAATTTATTTTTCATGCTGAATTTTTATATTTTATTTAAATTTTCCCGTCAATCAAAGAAATAATTGACTGGGCCAAAATTTAGTGTGTGGGAGTTGTTTATTTGGAGGCACTTACTTGAAAGTAAAGCAGTAGCACTAATAATTGTATCCCTTCAATGCATGTCCTTCCTCATAAATAATCCGAGGTAGAATACATTTCAATTATTTTAGCAACTGGTCGTTATTTCGAAAATTAGTTGATGCAACTTGTTGAAAAATCTGGAATCTCAAAATAATGCAGATGTATATTTCTTTCTCCAATAATTACCTCAATATCCACCTCATATTTTCTAGAATTTATATGAAGCACATGCATTCAAATATCGACTTAAAGCATGGGTCATTTATTTGAAAAAAATCTACCGACTTAAAACTCAAGTATACCGATCAAATTTGGGATAATGACCTAAATGTCATTCAAAAATGATATACTCACTAACTTTCTCACTAACAGATTTACAAACCATCTCACTGTAGCTACAGTGATTCACTGTAGATTACTGTAGCTACAGTGAGGGGTTTGTAAAATTGTTAGTGAGAAAGTTAGTGAGTGTATCACCACTCAATGTCATTATGTCTCAGGCCCACGTATCGCACTTACATCAAAACACAATTCATGACCTTCATCTGGTCCAAAATAGCATTATGAGCTGCCACCAAGGCCTAATTCACATGAAATCCAGTCACTAAAAGACGAGCATGCGCATGACTCAAATGTAGGGCCCATGAGCCTGAATATCCACAAGGGTAGGAGGCCCATATGACCCAAAAGACTTCCAAAGAGTCACATATCATGTTATGCAATGTCTCAATAGACATTATTAGCCATAGTCCCTTTCCAAAAAGGAGACTAAATATTTGAACCAATCCAAATATAATTGGGATTACACTTAATCTCATAACACCTAGGCACTCCTAATTCAATCCGACTCCACTACCTTCTCCGAATGGACCTGGAATTCAACTACTCCAAGGAATCCTAAACCGACTAAGAGGCTACTTTCACAACCTATAAAGGGATTGATGGACTGAAGCTTTGATTCAACAACTCGAGCTTTGTTTTGCAGGATTGTAAGTGCCTTCATTATATAAATTTTCGACTATAGGTCGAAGGAGAAATTAAGTATCTATAATTTGGTTCCCATCGTTGGACCTCGACGATTCATAGTAAGCAAAGCTCTCTCAATCTACAGTTGAACTTTCAGTTCAATCATTTATGGCTTCCAGGAACGAGAACACCCCAGACATCATGCTTGGGCCATAACTTTCTCATATGAACTCCGATTTTTATGAATTTTATATCTTTGAAAAGCTGAGATCGAGCCCTACAATTTCCGCGTTGAATATATTTTCAAATTCGAAATAGAAATAGGTCAAAAATGTAGGTCAAATCTATAGGTGAATAGTACTACGGACCCATTTAGAAAAATCTCAAAGATTCTCAATAATTCTAAACTCTTCTCTAATTTTATTAATTTCATATAAACCCTAGTATAAAAGGAGGGGGTACTATTCAACATTTCAAAAACTAGAAAAGAGAAAGAAGAGAAAACATGAAGAGAAAGTGGAAGGAAGAAAGAAAGAGAAAGAAGAAAGGAAGAAGAAGGAAATAGGGGGAGACAAATACCATTCCCCACAAGCTAGAAGGAAGATGACAACCATTGAAAGCATGGAGAGTTGTGGAATTCAAAGGAAAAGAGGTAAGGTCATCTTGACCCAAATTTTTAAATTGAGAAATTCTATTAATTTGATGATACGTGAATGCTAGTAGCACCTTAGGGATTGTGTTTAGTGGCATAATAAACATGGAATTGATTGTGTTAAGTAAGGACAAATACTTGAAATCCTAAGTATTGAACTAGATGGACTATAAGATTAAAGGGTTAAGTTGGATTGATGAGTGTTAGTTTAGCAAAAATTTATATTCAAATTTAAGGAATTGATGAGTAGAAGTTGTAATATGGAAGTATGGAAGTGTATTTGGGCATGTAGACATGAAGAAGTTGATATTAGGCCTGAATTTTGGCCTAGCGTCGTGACAATAAACACCGCGCGTCGCGACGCGCTTCGCGAAATTGGTGAAGATTTGATTCTGGAATGCCCGCATCGCGACGCAAATTGGAAATTTTAATGAACTCGTTTCTGGAATTATGTGTGTCGTGACGCGCAAGGTCTTGCATCGCGATTCGAGGACATAATTTTCCCAAAATAATTTTTATTCATCTCAGTTTCACCTTAGCGTGTTAGAGGCCACCCTAAGTGTAGGCACTGTATTTTTGCATGTAAGTCCCGATGATGAGTCTCATATGGAGACACTACCTTTTAAGTTGTGGAAGTCGCAGGAAATAGACGTTGGAAGGGAAAAGTCAGAAATCAGTATCTTATTGGATTTAATTCGCTTGTTTTGCTTCGAGTTTGCTTGTTGGAGCTCTGTTTTAAAACACATCATTGACCCAAACCCCCGCAAGACACACACCAAGCCTACACACCACCAAACCATACACCAAGCCCACCAAGGTGAGCCAAGCCCACGCCCAAGAGACCAAGCCCTACGCCCAAGCCCATTAAATCACATCCAAAAATAATTAAAAATATTTAAAACACATGTCACAAATTAAATTAAATTAAAACCAATTAAATCAAATTAAATTCAATCAAAACAAATCTCATTCCAATATTAAATAATTCACCTTCCTAATTACCAAAGATCTAAATTCAATTAAATAATTCACTCACCAAATTTAAATATATTCCCCCCACCAAAATACAATTATTATTTCCCTTTTTTTAAACTAATTAAATCCATCACTAATCTAATTGATTTGTTTCCTTTTCAAAACCCATGCATAACCCTAATACATCACTATAAAAATAACACAAAACCCTAAACTCCCTAGCTAGACTCTCACGGCAAAAACACAAACAGAAGAAAGAAACCTGAATCCCCTCACAAATCTGGCCCTAGCTCCACTCACGCTAATGCCCTCTCTTTCTCTCTCACCATGCACTCACGCTAAAGCTCACATCACAGCCCCCTAACCAGCCAACAAATCAACGCCACACAGCCCCTCATCGAGTAACTTCACGCACACAGCCCCTCCACCCAACAACCCTTCACGCACAGATCCACACCCCATCCAGTAACCTTACGTACAAAGCCCCTTCAACACGCCATCAGCTCAGCAAACTGTCTGTGCTTCACTCCTATAACAGCCCTTGCTTCACGCCTATAACAGCCCTTGCTTCACGCCTATAACTGCCCAAACTTTACTGCCTCGTAACCACCGCAAATCCTATCCATAAACTGCTTGAGAAAACCGAGTAAACACCCCCTCTGACCCCCTGCACTGCACCTTTTATCCCCATAAAAACTGCCTCTGAACTGCATCTTTTAACAGCAGCCGAATACCCAGAAAAAAGTCCCTAAACACCACAAAATAGTCCATTAATACAGCAAAAATAGTGACCAAAAAATACAACCAAAATAGCAGTGAAACAGAGTGAAAACAGCAGCCCAAACAGTGAAACGACGAAGGAAAATGTTGAACCAGTAAACCGGAGGCGTTGCAGAGCATCAACCCTTCTGACGGTCATATAACGCACTTCCGAGAGACGACTTAAGAGGTTAGATCTTAGGGCACCTTTCTTATTTATTTTCATTCATCTTTTAATTATTCATTGAATTTCCTTCGCATGAGAGTCGTTGGTTAATGTGTGTTGTGGCCATTGGATGAATGGAAAATATGTCGTCTCTTATGGTATATCGGATGGAAACCCAGACGTAAATTCTGTAGCCGAATCTGAATAGACGGTAGTGCGGTCTGGACTTGGGAAACAACTCCACGTACCACCTGAGCAAACGACACATCTTTCACTTTATTTTATCTTGTTTGTTTATTATTCGCATTTTATATTCCGTCTTTTATTTTCCGCACGTTACTTGCTTGTGTATTGATTATATAGTGCGCATGGGCTTAGTATGTTGGTCTAAAGGTTCTCTATTTGAGGGAAGAAAAGTCTAAAAGGCTACGTTTACGACAATACTTTGCCGCGCCGGACGAAGTGTGTTTGATTGAATGTGAGATATGTTTAATCGAGTATATGAAGTCATATATTGTTGTCTTTATTTTATATTCATTGTGATGTAATGCGCATGGGCTTAGTATGTTGGTCTAAAGGTTCTCTATTTGAGGGAAGAAAAGTCCAAAAGGCTACCTTTACGACAATACTTTGTCGCGCCGGATGAAGTGTGTTTGATTGAATGTGAGATGTGTTTAATCGAGTATACGAAGTCCTATATTGTTGTCTTTAATTTCTATGCATTGTGATGTAATGTGCATAGGCTTAGTATGTTGGTCTAAAGGTTCTCTATTTGAGGGAAGAGAAGTCCAAAATGCTACCTTTACGACAATACTTTGCCGTGCCGGACGAATTGTGTTTGATTGAATGTGAGATATGTTTAATCGAGTATACGAAGTCCTATATTGTTGTCTTTACTTTCTATGCATTGTGATGTAATGTGCATGGGCTTAGTAGTTGGTCAAAAGGTTCCCTATTTGAGGGATGAAAAGTCTAAAAGACTACCTTTATGACAATACTTTGCCGCGCCTTTTATTATTCCGTTATTTACTTTTTGAATGTCATCTCCTTGCATAATCATGCATCATATTGCAAGGCCCATGGGCAAATCAAGTTGGATTAAAGGTCCTCAATTTCAAGAGATGAAAAGCCTAAGGGCTACCTTTGCCACGATGTTTTGCCGCGCCGGACAAAGCACGTTCGATTGAACGTAAGATACATTCAATCGGACACTTGAAGTCCTATATAGATGTGGGCATATATTGCATCTCTCTTCTTTCACCTTTATTGTCTATCTTCTTTTGCATCGCATCATGACACATTTATTTTAGTGTATAATTGCCTCTTTAATTATCTCTTTACATTATGCACTTAATTTCCTCTCTTTAATATGCATGCTTGTACAATTATTGTTTATTTGCGTCTTTGTGTTTATCAATATAATGTGTTCATGAAATTATATGCTTGTCGTTATTCTAATTTATCTTTTTATGTATGAACTTAGAAGTAGATTATCCTTGGAAATATATGTTGCTTAGGCTTGGTTAGATTATTGCACAAATCCTTTCATTACAAGTGGCATAAGTAAGGGACCATTCTGAACCCAACGGTTTGAGGTCTTCCCTTGCGAGGGGTGAGTGCGGCCTTAAATCATTTTCCTGGTTCACACCGGGTGGCGACTCCATGTTATTTCTCCGGTTTAGTTCCCCCGCGGGCTATTCCGTACTCCCGACCAGGCCGCGAGCCTGGAATACCGTCGCCAATTTCCGTGTCCTACACTAAGGGTCTCGTATCAACTCGTATAGATACATTACATCGTGGTGTACACATGATACATAGTGAAGTGTTAACGAATACTTGAATAGATAAATTAGTCTAATTTTGTAACGTTTTCCCAGTCCATCTTCTAATCAAGATTTTCAATTATAGATCATTGGAGGAACCATAGTTTCCTTTAACAGAGTAAACAATGCTAACCAAATTCTAAACCAGTGAGTGGACACTCTTTCTTTAAGTTGATCTTTTTACATGGTGTTGTTTTAAGTATCAGACTTACTTTTTGCTTTTAGGGCGTTAGCTAAGTTCACTATCAGTTATATTTCGTTTAACATGTTTTGAGTAATGGTTTAAGAAAAGAAATATTTTCAAAGCATGATTTTATGTTTTCGAGGCATGAGGGAAAAACTCACCTCAGTATGTAACTTGATTCAGACATAGAATTGACGGAGAGCACATATGCACATGTAGATGACTGGGTGGACGGCGATAGGTAACGGCCCCAGATCCTAGTTCAGGACTAGGGATGACATATGCCCCTAGATCCTAGATTCAGAACTTGGAGGGCAGCATAGATCTGCACCCCTAGTTCTAGTTCAGTGGCTTAGGGGACGGCGATACGTAACGCCCCATGACCATTAGTTTCAGGGACATTTAGTGTCATGTTTTGGGGGACGGTGATACATAACGCCCCAATGTCATGGATTTGCACTCATGGCTCTAGTTAGACGTATAGGGGGACAGTGATACGTAACACCCCCACACGTCAGGTTTTCAGAGACAGAGATAAGTTTTCAGAAAACAGTTTACATATACAGATTTTGGACATATTTCCGGAGAAAATTTTTCTAGAAATAAAGTTTTCAGAAAAATAGTTTATAAAAGATTTACAGAAAAGTAGATTTCAGAAAAGTTTTCCAGAAAGAAAGAAGTTTTTTTCAGTTAATAAAAGAGATTTCAGAAAAGATAAATTTGAGATGAGTTAGATTTTAGAACTATGTATTTTCAAAATTATTTTAATAGCAATTTATAAAACTTTCCACTCACTTAGATCTTTCAACGATCTAACCCCCTCACTCCTAGTGTTTTGTCTTGCACGTTCATGGAGGACGAGCTCGGTAGGATGGATACTGATGGCAGTCACTAGGGTGTTCGGTCCACCAAGTCTAGTAAGAAGTCGAGTTCAGTCAAGTCAAATAAAGTCCAGTTTCAGAAATTTTATATAACAGAGTTGCATATAAATTTTAATGTATAGAATAATTAATAAATATGATATTGTTTGTACAATCGTATATGTTTTATTTTACGTACTATGTAGAGGATTTGGGCATTGGTTCCATATATGAAATAATGTTGAGAAAAGTATTAGCATTGCTTATAGTTAAGAAGTCAGTGGCTTATGGGATAGTACTACCTATTCTCTGTTAGTAACTTCTCCCAGATTGAGGATGTTACAAAGATGGCATCAGAGCATGGTCTATGGAGTCAGTGACTACAGTGAGTAGAGTGTTGGGGCCTTGTATACATAGTATGCTCGGGATACTAGTATATAAGGCACTACATGTTCAGTATCTGATCCTCGAGTACGTCCTCGAGCTCTATAAACAGGTTAGTAAGAACTCCTAAGTTACCTGAATTCTCTTCCTAG
>SKCR01019268.1:0-112758 GCA_019454045.1 Zanthoxylum bungeanum
ATGCTTCTTAACAGTGCGCTGGATGTCTGAGGCATCACAAATTAGTTGATAACCTTGGGCTTGTGGTTGAGTATGACTTCCGTGAAGATATAAATATGGAATCAAGTACAGATCAAGTTTGATAACTGAAGATGATGATGATTTCATCTTTTATAATAGTCTGTCTGGCCTTGATTGTTTTTAAAAAGTTCATGTCTATTAAATGTTCTCATGAAATGCCCCCAAAACAACAAAACCAAATTTTTGAAAATTTCATTGCTCATATTTTGCATTATTTATTCCTATTTGTACAAATTTCTGAATTGATCCTATATGATACATGTAAAAAATCAATTCATGTATTAGAGTTTAGCCTGTAACAGCCAGCAAGCAGGTTGTTGCTGGAGGTAATGCATCAAATTCTCGTTATGTATATAACCAAAAACTCAAGCATTGGAATGGAATGAAAGAGTTCGGGTACAGATGTTAATCCTAGCAACCATTTACCTGTTTACAGACCTAACCTATGTAGGTGAAATTATAAGAAAATTTTTGATGCTGCAACACTCACAACTGTGCATAATAGAACCAAAAAGATTCCGAAGCTAAGTGTTTACAAAGATGAAGCTAAATGCCATAAATCACAAATGTCTCGTATCTTAGGACTTTCAATGTAAGTGAGTTCTTACCTAAGTGTTTCTAAGCTCTTAAAACTTATGCATATTCATATAAAGCACTCAGAGTCAAGTAAATAAAATTCTTAAATCGTTTTTTCCTTGTTTTGTGTACTGGAACCGATATACTAGTCCCTATACCGACATACTGATTTCTGGGATCATGAAACTCAGCCTCTAGAACCGACATATCAGTGGCTGACCAAGAAGAACCTGGAAATCGATCCTATATTGGGAAACACGGATAAAAACTTCACCGGAACCAGCAAATCGATCCCATACCGGTGAAGCTGAGCAGATTACATACATTCTGGAATTGAGACAATGCATACCAGTTTCCATACCGTTGACCGTACCAGTCAGTCTTTTGTTTGAATGTCCAACGATCAAATTTTTAAGAGTCGTTTGAAGTGTCAGACCAGCATACCGTCGTGTCAGACCGACATACCGGTCCATGCACTGTATATCAGATATTTCCAATTTTCAACCTATAAATTGAAGTTTAAATTTTATTTTTAAAGAAAGAATACATACAGAGAAAAATACAACTTTCATATATCTTTTGCAAAATCTTGAAAATCTTCCAACACAATAAAAGAGAGTTTCAAATCTTCAACATCTTTTACTCTCAAATTTGAAAAGCTCGTTCTTTCATCTTCATATTCATTTTAGAGAACTTAGTTTCATTTGGGTGTATACACTCACATTTAATTTTCATTGTAATATTTTGTGAGTGCTCAAATCGTTGTAAAAACACTTTCTATTCAAACACTTGTGAGATTTCCTTGTGTGAGTTTGTGAATATTCTCAAGGAAAAGTTTGTTGTAAAGGTTTAGAGGAGCCTTGAAAGAAAGACATATTGTTGACGGTGGATTTTGGTCTCAGGGTAATACAGGAATATTATCTCCGAGGGAATCCTCCTCCAACTGTGAATTTGTTTGGTTATGCGGGAAACCAAAAACAAACTTAGCGGGGAAAACAAGAAAATACGCCAATCAGACAAGGTGATTTAACGTGGTTCGGTGGATTATGGGATCCGACCTACGTCCACGGGCAAGAACAGGGTGGTGCTTTTTTATTACTCAAATACACTCCTCGGGTTTCTTCTTTTCTTTTACAAATCAGAGCTCTATGATTCTAATCTCTCACTCTTGTGATGATTTTCAGATGTCCCTTACACATGCTCTACCCTCCTATTTATAATAATACAGAAATCAGACTCCTATTTGTATAAGAAATCCTATTTGGACTCAATCTTCTCTTCTTGTAGGTTTTCCTGATCCGGTGCTGCCTTCTTCTTCCGTATTCCTTTTTGGATTCTGACTCCTTCTCCTTGCGAGAGTAGGATATCTCTCTTATCTTATCCATAAGAACGGGGTTGCTTTTGTTTTGAACACGGCCCGTTGTCTGGTCGGTCTTAATGAGGTCGGCCATGACAATCTTTTATGCTGAGAGCGTCCCTGCCGACCTCTATAGTGCTTGGTCATCTGAACCAAAGTGGTCGGTCTTCACATGAATTGGTCGGGTCGGCTACATGATCTCAACCTAGACAGAGAATTTACCCTTTTGTCCTTGTCGTGCTGTCTTAAATGTTGTAGCGCCTGAAAACACCATCAACACATATGATTGTAAAAAGTTGTTGAAACTTGGTGGAACCTTCAAGTAATACTTAAAGAGAGTGGACGCATGCAAGAAAATTGGCCGAACCACTATACAAAACGATTTTGCATTTCTCTTCCTTAACTTCTTACTTTGCAATTTTATACGTATTATATTTGTTAATTATATTAGTTGGAAAATCTATTGATATATATAGCTTAAAATTGCAAATATATTGAATTCCACATTTATTTTTGAATTACCCAATTCACAACCCCCCCGGTTAATTGGCGTTTAATCTCATATCACCATCCTTGCAATTTGACCCCGAAGATTTTGACCGTTTTAAACCGATAACGAAATTATGGCAATTTGGATCGATTAAACTGTTGATTTTCGATTTTCCAAAAATCGCTTTATTTTAATTTTTAATATCTTTGCCAATTTTTCCTTTTTTTTTTTTTTAGATTGATGATTTTGTGTGAAAAAAAAAAAAAGGATCTTGTTAAAAACTATGAAAAAGACTAAGAATACGTTTAATATCCTTAATTTACTATATATTTTTTTGGTATCAAAACGGTATCTAATTTGTTTAATAATTTTCATCGTAAATGAATTATTTTTATTAATTTTTGGAGAATCTTATAAGATAAAACCTTTTTATTTATAAACTGCCTATATCCTAACACAGCCTGAAAATTGGTAGCAGTATCCCATAAATGTATTAAAAACAGCAAGCCCAGAACTCGCTTGGCTTTTCCTCTACTTTCACTCCATCCTGTCCTTTTTTGGTCGATCATGAAACTCGAAACAGTTAACAAGGTATAGCAAGCCATTTAGTAAATGCATTATGCAACATGTTTATTATTTAACAAAATCACTGATGATTGATAATCAGGCATTTGTGAAATAGAGGAAATGGAAAAAGGGCACCAGCCTGCCAATACAGTGATGATCCTCTGAAAATCCCATATAGAAATTGATTAACATCATCCATTAACTTTTCTGCAGTACAGTAGTTGAAGATTCTATCAAAAACATGGGCACCAAACTAAAAGTTTTTTCAACCGAATGCCCTACGTAATGAAGATGACAGTTTGGCCAACTGGGATTCATTCATTTATTCTTTTTCATTTTTTTTTTTTTGGGAAAAGTTCGTTCATTTATTCAACATCAGCATTTTCCTCGATTTTGGCTTCAATGTGATCCATCATAATCAGATGACCAATCTGCAGTTAATGAAGTTAGAATTCTTAAATAAACGGGGTGCTTTTTCGACTATCTAGCTCTACAAACAGAACATCATGTGGAACATATGCTGCATCTTTGTGAGGATTTTCGATTGTTGGTTTGCGATGGGAAGACATGAAGGGAGAGGCGAGGGGTCTGCGTTCTTATCCTTCTCCCTTCTTCTAAGTTGGAAGAATTGCTGCATTACATCTGCACACTCTGCTGCCAACACCCCTCGTCGGATTGTCATTTTTGGGTGGAATGGATGGACCGGAGCTGCTGGTTTATCTGAATGCTCCAATGTATCTCTTTTTACTCCCCCATCTGGGAAGAGTCTGCAAAACAATTTTGGTTATAGTCTTAACCTTGATATTTTCCCATTTAAATACCAAAAGCTTTTTATTGGGGAGGGGACTCTTTAACCTTTAACTTTAAAAGAAAAAAAAAAAAAAAAACCCTTGAAGTTTTCCCATTTAAACACCAAAGCTTTTTATACATAAAAATCATAATCCTAGTCAACCCAAAGCCAAAAAGGTAAAATTCAAATACATTTTGAATGACATTTGATTAAACGAACTGCCTAGAAGAAACAAGACCTAACCAGATCATAATGAGTTGTTAATCAGAAACATTCAAAAGAAGATTAACTTGCCTCTAGACATAAACCGCAGAAGAGTGTATCAATAGCAGACCAATTACTAATTTCCACAACACTGAGAGAACAGGATCATAAAAATATAAATAAATTGCATACCTAATCCAGCTTCCATCAGCTCCAAGAAGTTTATTTGGAGCTCCCCATACAAGAGTGCTAATTCTTGCTTGAAGTATAGCTCCAGCACACATGGGACACGGTTCAAGAGTTACATACAGCGTAGTATCCTGAGGGAAAAAATGAAGTTACTTTTCTGTATTTTCTACATTTTCCCAATAATTTATCATATCAAGCATGTCACAAGCAAAATCAGTACAGATGTTTCTCAGCCATTGCCTGTTTAACCGATTAGGGACCACCCTATCTGTCTTATTGTTCCCTGATCAGCACCTGCTCCAATATTTCACCTGCTCTAATATTTACATTTTGCCCCAAAATCTACAACTGAAAGCATATAACAGCAAGTAGATTGAAAGTGTTTCCCTAGGCATTGCCAGATTAACCAATTGAGGAACCGTTATCCTTCTAATTGCTCCTAGATCAGTACCTGATCCAATTTTCACTTGGTTCGACAACAGAGTTGAGTTATATTTTTTATCTAGGCTTTCAAGAACAGAGATACAGTTATGCTAATCCATCATTCGGTATTTTCCAGAATCCACTTCTGCTCTAAGATCTCATTATGACAGCAAAAAGGATGCAAACCCTAGGATCAATCTTTTGGCACATATACACCTTACTATGTAAAGCTAGTCATTGGAGTCCCAAAGGAGGAAAAAAAAAGAGATAAGAGAATACAAATAAAAAGTTCAACAAAAAAAAAAAAAAAACCGATTTAATTACCGCAAGCCTCCACATCCGAAGTACATTTGAAGCCTCCCGAATACAAATCATTTCTGCATGGGCAGTGGAGTCCCTTAACTCCTCCACTCTGAAATACACATTTCAATGTAAATACCTCAAAGAAAGAATGCATCGAATGAAACAGAATGTCTCAGGAAACTTACAGGTTGCAACCACGAGCAATAATCTTCCCATGTTGCACCAATACAGCCCCAACAGGCACCTCCCAGGTATCAGCAGCCTTCTTGGCTTCTAACAGTGCTTCCCTCATAAACATTTCATCAACTTTTCGCTGCTCACTTTCAAGTTTATATGCTTCTTCCCATTCATCAAATCTATCTTTCAAAACTTGCTTGTTCCGTTGAAGCTTCCTGTGTTTCAATTCCCCATCCTTCTCGGAGGACCTAAATACTTCAGTTAACCTAGAATTAAATGGGTGAGCTAGCTGAAACTTTGGTCCACTTTCAGATGCATATGTTTTACCGGTTTCAGAACTTCCAGCAGATAATTGTGATGTTGGTGGCAGTACTTCCTGGCCAGATCTGGTAATTTGGGAGCAGTTCCCATCTTCCTTCTGTTTAAGATTTTCCTCTTCGAAATTTGAGGAAATACATGAAATACGTTTTGATGTTGACCTACCATCTATTATACTTGAAGATGGCATATCTGATTCAAGCTTTTGTTCTTTGCTCTTCGATTTCAATGTGTCAGACATTTCTCCTTGACTGTAAGTGGAACTTCTCTCTTGTGGCAGCTGATGAAAGGGCATTGCATCTTGTGGCATGGTGCTTCCTACTCTCTTCATATTTTCATCACCGTTTTTGTCAGATTCACGTCCAGAAAACCATGTCTCACTGCTAACAGAAGATGGACTCTTTGCATCCGACCTTGCAGCAGAGCTGGGGGTTTTAGTTTGTGAACCCCACCGCAATCGAACAATGTCCCCCATGATATTCCACAAGGACCTACCCCTCCTCTTCACAATAGCATTACCTGCTGCTTGGTTGCCCTCCAGTGCTTCTGCTCGAGGTTGAACAAATGAATCAGTCACATCCCACATCTCATCAGAAGGCCCTTTTGCTCCAGAACCCTCGGCTGATTGCCTTGATTCACGCCCTTTCAACTGCAAGTCTTCAGAACTATACTGACCTGAATTATTACTAAATTGCTTCTCACTTTCATACACCACCATTGTCTCAGCAGTGTTCTCCTTTTGCATTTCAGAAGTTGAGACTTCATGCCTTGCCTTTTCAACAAACTCCCCCACAAACTGAGTTGACGATTCCTCTAATCTATGAGCTGACCCCAGGGCATCTTCAAGGTTGGTAGTAAGGTTTAAAGGATCATCATAAGCCTCATGCTGTCCATCTATGACATACGAATCGCCGTGCAAAGATGGAGTTGTCAATCCTGAATGTGTATGCAAGGCAGTAGAACAACTTTCTGATGATTTGTTAGAAACCTCTTGAACTGCAAACCCAATAGTTGAACCGACATGATGTGAACTTCTAGCAAGCAATTGAGGTGGGGGAGGTATCAAAATTGCCTGTGAAATTATCTCTTCCTCCTCTTCCTCCACATTAGTCCGTTGCACTCTAGCCTGAGAAACCAAATTCAAAGATGCTTGTAAACTAGAGCCCTCTTCCGAGTACTCTTCATGAGCACTAGAAACTCTAGTAGGCTTTTGGACATCTTTTCTTAATTTAGTCTGCATGACTTTTTCATCAGGCTGATTATATCTGTCTCTTATTTCCGTCATTGGTTTCACAACTTTTGTCAGAGTGCTTTCTTGACTAACCCTGTTTTCGTCAGTTCTCAGAGAATCTGTATGTCTCTCCATGTCACTGGCTCGAACAACTGATACATTAGTGACACACTGGGATCCTTTCCAGGATTTAGCTCTCTGATGATGTTCATGATCTTTCTGTGAGTACTGCAACCTTGAATTCTCTTCCAGGTTCTTCATTCTAGTTTCAGACTGCATAGTTGAGGTTTTTTTAAGATTAGTGTCATGAGTTTCTGATAATTCAGAAAAGTGTTCTGGTTCACTTCTCAAGTCAATTTGTCCACTGATCCTTTCACTTCTTTGTTGGTGTCGCCCTTTTGTTTGCTGGACTGGACTCTGAACCAATGTTTCATCTTTTTGCTGGACCTTCATTTTAGACTCAGAATGTCTCTGCAAATTAGAAACTTTTTCACTCTCGATGTTAGGAATTTCAGTTCTGGTAAATTGCTGTGAGTCCCTCCTTAAATCGTTATTTCTAGCAATAAGGCCAACAGTTTGGTGACTTTCACCCCTAGTCGGGTTTTCTTCTCGGCTGCTCAATTGCTTTTGGGATTCTGAAGTTGTGTCAACATTAATGCCATACATCACCTCCATTTTTTTGATTTCTTGCAATTTGCTTCTTGACGGTTTAGTGTCTTGGATATCCATCTCGCTATAGAGTTTTCTCGTTCCCTTGTCCAAATTCACAGCCAAAGCTGATTCCTCCTCCATATCATCGAATTGCTTATGAGAGGTAGATGCCTCTCCATAATCAGTTTTGCCTGTCCCATCAATTCTCCAATGAATTTGTGAGGATTGTTTTCTAGATTTTGTTTCTTCTGCTGCTACGTCAGTAAGTTTTTTCTCCGACTTCTTTCTGCAATCCCATTCAACCCGACTCCCAGCTGCAGAAGATTTTTGTTCTGTAGCTTCAATCCTGTCTACTTCATTGAACTCTTCCACTACTTGTGCTTTATAACTATCTTCTTCACTCCTACTTGAATCCTTCCAAAACCCACTTAATGATTCTTCCCCAAATTGCTCTTCCTTATCCTGAACTTCCTCATCACTCCCATACTCCCCAACGGATGAAAGCGAGTAATAAGAAGAACAACTAGAACTTTTGGTCCTTTCCCTACCCTTATCTCCTCTAGCAATAGCTTCCCTCCCTTCATTCTTCCTATACACTTCCTCCCTTGGCTCAATCCTCGCCGATTCAAACTCAAATTTTGAGTCGCTCTCCAACAAAGTCGACCCAACATTTTTCTTCCTCCCCCTAGAATATTCACCCCCATAATTCCCCCTCTTCTCTACTTCCACTTTCTTCTTTCTCCCCCTATAAAATTCACCACCACGACCTTCATTCTTTGTCAATTCCACTCTCCTAGCTAACCTCCCGTTGCTATCTCTACCAACTAAAAACTCTTCACTAACTTCCTCACTCAACAAACTAATCACAGCCTCGGCATCCTCAACACCACCTAACCAATTCTTCTCTCTCTTTTCCTCTGAAACCAAACATCTAAACCTTCCCTTCCTTCTCCTACCAAAATCTCTGTCACCATTTCTTTCCCAGATTGAGCAAGAAACCTCATAACTACATCTATCAAGACCATAAACAGGAAACCGAGAAAAAATTCGATCTTTACCACCAAAAATTAATCTTTTATAAGGTGGGCATTGAATAAGAGTGGATTGCCTTAACCCATATAAATAGCTAGTGTTTATGGGCAATCTATTACTATGTGCAGCAGCAAAATAACAACAAGAACAGCAAGTACAACAACATGAACAACAAGATGATGGAGTTCTGTCAAATCTTTCATTCAATAAGCTAGAATAGTCATTGAAAGAAAATGAAGCAGACCCTTTACTTTTAAATGATACTAAAGTTGAGCTAAAGTAAGCGTTGTGCATGTTTATATGCTGAAAGAGAAGCTTACCTTGATTTGACAAGTGGGTTTTTGGTGGGTTTTTGGAGCTGAAGCTGAGAGTGAAAGCATTGTATGATCTGTGTTAATCAGATTTGATATTGTATCGTCGAAAATGATTGATATATGGTTAAGAATCCTTGGGTTGACTCGGTGAGTTGATAAACTCGGCTGAGTTTTGAGATTGTTTGATTATTTTGGGATTTGCTATAGGGCAATACGGAAAGCACCCAAATAATATCTGATTACACTTCCAAAGTCTAAAAGATCAAATTTACTCTTTCTAAATTAAATTGGGCCTAAAGCCTAAATTGCTAGCCCAATTTTCAACTATGATAGAATAGACAAGTGGGTGATTGACATTTTTTTTTTTTTTTTATAAAACATAATAACGTGTATCTGAGAAAAAAAATTTGTTTAATTTTGGTTTACCCATGTATCTTAGTTTATAAGAATGACATGAATTCTTAACTAATCTAAATTATCACTCCAACATGGATCAAGTGTTTGATTGATAATTTGGAAAAAGCATTTTGATAATCTTGTCAAATTCATATTGCCAGAACCCATAAGGTTCTATGTATATCAATATTACGGAATCGCGGAGGGAATCGACATCTTCTTATCCATCTTGATATTTTTCATATGTTTTTCTCCTCATCTCCTCGTCTTCTCGTCTCCTCGTAATTATTTCAGGGGAGGGGATAACGATCCCCAAATAATAAAAGGGATCTTCGAAGGCTCCCGAACCCTGAATAACAGATAATTTTTTCTTTAAAAAAGTTAAGTTATTTAAAAATATATTGATAGAATATTTACATTATCCAAAAATAAAACATACATATTCAAAATTATTGAGAATGACCTTCGAGTCCCTAACAAGCTTTGCTGCGTGAACTTCCAACTTAGATGGCTGGAGATGGCAAGGCATGAGAGCCCGGCGTTGTCGCTATTGCTATTACTTTACTGAATCGGAACCGAGGGTCGGTAAGGAGAAGCGGATGGATGCTTCTGATTATCGCTGGAGATGCTCACTGAACCACCGGTGAAAGGTCGAATCATAATCCGTATCTAATCCAATATCGCAATATCTATTATATAAATTATAATATATATATATATATATATATATATATATATATATATATATATAGATATATATATATATATATATATATATAATATATATATATATATAGATATATATATATATATATTATATATATATATATATATATTATAGATTGAAATTCATATTTTTTTTTGTTTAATCTGTAACTTACTAAAAAATAGATATCTCATTACAATTATTTCATTTAAGTCTTTATACTACCTATAATTTATATATTCTATAAATATTAAGATATTTTCCATTTATATCTATATAAAATTGTAAATAGTAATTTGAATATATTTATAGAAAATTTTAAAAAAATAAATAAAAACTTAAATAGGTAATGAGGAGAGGATAAAGATTTTACATGATCTCCATTTTTTTCGAATAAGTAATTGGTATTAAATTTTCCCATCTTCATCTCCACCATTAATTTTTTCAATTTTTCATCTTTAATACCCTCCTCAATTGGGGAAGGCCTCCAAAATCTCCGTCCTCTTGAGATCTCTGCAATCCCTAATCAATATCAAGTTTTTGGTTGATACGTAATGTGAGAATATCAAGTCAAATTCAGTTTACAATAAGATTCTATACATCAAAATCGATTCAAATGGATCAACTATTGTGTTCTTTTATCTGATTTTAAAGAAATAATTTAAAAATCATTTATCTGTTAAAGTTGGCTATGCAATTAACAATTGACACTTGACATTGATGGAAAGAAATAGCCTGTAAATATTCAAGTACAATTACAAAAGTGGATATGACAAAACAATTTTTGTTAATAAATGAAAGATGCATACATCATTTTATTTAGACAAATCTAAATTAAAAGATAAAGAAAATAATACAGATTTCAATAAAATATGTTTTTTTTTTCAATTTTACTTGATTCTTAACTTAATAAAATGAAAGATTCTTGATAGAAATTGACTCATTTTTTGCATTATTGAATATATTATGTTAAAAAAGAAAAGAAAAATTATATCCAACTACCCTACATATTATTATAACGACACTTTAATCTCTATAATTTTGAAAATATAAGTTTTGGTCCCTAACTTTAAATATTTTTTATTAATTTTAAGTCAATTTTTCTTACTATTAATGTTAAATGACATGAATACCATAAAATCATCCAACGTAGTAAAATTTTATTTCAAAATTAGACAAAAAAATGACTCAATCAACAAAAAAAAATATAATGGTAAATGTCTAAAACTATAGAGATTAAAGTATCGTGATGATAATCTGTAAGGTAATTAGGTGTGTGTCTATATGTGTGTGTAAAGTATGTAAGTATAGGCTTCTTCAATCAAATGGGGCATTGACCCAGAAGGGAAGTAGTCATCATGTTTGGTGAGTATGGTGGGCTGCAAATACCAACTCTTGTGTTTTGTCTGCTGAGTCAAGTCTTCATTATTGGACCATTAAATATATATATATATATATGAAATATGTAGGGCACCTTGACATGTTAGCTTTCATTTTTAATTGGAATATATTTTAATTCACTATTCATTAATTCACTAATTAAATATATTATAATTTGATGTTAATTAAGAGATGAAATGTTAATTGTAGAAAATAATATACAATGTAATATTTATTTTTTTAATTGTAAATTTTGGTAAAATTGGTTGGAATTGAAAAATTAAATAGCGTAAAAGCAGTACCCATTTGAGTGTAAAAGTTGCCACCTCCCTTCCCCGACTCCGATTTTCAAGTATGTTGATCAATTATGATTTTAGGAGACTTGTAATTGGAATATTAGTAGTATAATTGTGTGTAATATTAAATCTAACAATGAGTTACTTTATTTAGCAATAACTCATATTCATAAGAATTAATGAAAATTTTTGCAACCACACACGGAGAGAAATTGGAGATAAGCATTAAGCAAGCAGATTGTTCGTACCATATCAAAGAGGAAGAGTTTTGATTTTAAAATTCAGCTGTTATTTTACACTCCAGTTGCCTTTCACCAAGAGGAAGAGTTTCTTCACCGTTTGGCAATTTCATTTCAATAATGCAACAACCTTCCAAAAAATTTATAGATAAATTAATCAACCACTTTGGTAGTTACATTCATATATAATTACAAACAAATGTCAAATTGTAACTTTCAATAATATAAAGGGTGTTGGGTCTGTGTGTTGGCCAATTCCATAACAAATCAAGTTTAATTGAATTGTAATAAGTCTTAAATATCGTGGAGCAATTGGACAAGCATTTGGAAGAGATTGGATGGAGATTTAAGAGCTCGCGTTCTTCTCAGTGTTCAAACGAAACCTTTTAGTGAGTTTACGTTCAAGTTGTGTTCATCTCAGCGTTCGAACTAAATCTTCCAGTAGCTTCACGTTCGAGTTGCGGTCGTTATCACATTCGAAAGTGATTTGCAATCACACGTTTAACTGGCATTCGAAAGCCCACGCCTATTCTGCTTATTTTGGACGCGTTTTAAATGCTATTTAGAGGCTTGGAAACCCTAAGCCTTAACCACTTTACCCAATATTGGAAACATAATATTCAGAGCTTTCATATCTTTTGTTTCCCCCTTCTTGAGAAATCACCTTGAAGACTTATTGAGCCCCATGTCTTCTTTCTTTTGGTGAGTTTCTTCTTTGATAATCATCAATACAAACACTGTTGGAATTGGTGCTTGGAGCGTCAATCCGAATAATATATTGTACATTATATTTTATTATTTACTAATAAAATAACTTCATTTTCATTTCAACCTTATTAATGGTAATGTCATTATGCATATTAGATTGATATATAAATATGCTAAGAATGATATCGACCTTAGAATAGTCATGTAGTAATACTGAACACTGGATGGTTCGACATTGGGATAATATTACTATTATAAACTATTCTTAAAATAAATATTCATAGTAGTTGGTTTCGAAATACGGTCGAATTCTTATAACATAAAATACTAGCACATGTCTTATATTGGAATTTGAGTTCTAATGATCTAACCCAATGTACCATGAGCAAAGGAAGCTCGTATAGACATGTGAGTATTCGTTGGAGTGAATACTGAATGACTCACATGTGATTCATAATAGTTGGAAGTACACAACACCGTCAATAGGAATCTTATCGAGTCGAGTAGCATATGTGATCATTTGACTATAGGATATCATTTATTTTGGTTGTGATCTTCCACACTTTGATGCCATATATGTCAGAGACCTTTCATGGTCTGACCGCTAGATGTTCGTTGGGTGTGGACCAATGCATTCGTTAATTAAGTGCGTATCAAGAAAAGATCTGTCGGCCCGTATGTGTACTATATAAGGGGTTTAGGTATTCATATGAGTAAGTCTCGATTATTAAGACTTTGGTCAAAGCCGGTCTCTTAGGGTGGATCGCATATATCAAAAATGGTATTCTTATTATTTGTAAAGAATCGTGAACATGTCGACATGAGATGTGAGCCTTGGAAACATGATGGCGTAATCTATGTTTCCTAAGCACAACTCGGATAGCATACGACAGAGGGATTGTTAAACATATGTGATGACCTCGACTTGTATAGTTCAGAAATGTCGTTCGTGTTCTTCGTGAATTCAGAGGTGGCCGAATTACATACATATAAACTAGACTTATATGACGAACGTGTCTAGACTTAGAGAGTCCCACAATATGAAGTGTACTCGTTGAGCACTTGGGCAGCCAATAATGTTTGATAATAAATAATATTTTATATTATAATTATCAATTAAAATAATTAAGTATTATTAGATAATATTAATTATTTACTCTGATCCAATTGGATTAATTGAATCAATCCAAAATCACACAAGGATTTTGTTATAATTTCATAAATATCTCTACCATTGGAGGATATTTTGGTAATTATAAATATGTAATAATAAGTGTATATGACTTGATTTAATTGGATTAAATCAAAGTGGTAGACATTGAACTAATCTATTTGTTAAATTTTGTTTTGATTTAATTGGATTAAATCAAAATGGTAGATAAAGGTGATTAGTCACACCTAATTAAACATATTTGGAAAAATTGGATTAAGCCCATCCAAAAGTGATTAAGACTTTTATTAATTAAAAACTGCATAAGTTTTTCTATAAAGGAAAAGTTGAGCAAGTTTTTAATTAAGCTTGAGCTTAAGAAAGTTAAGCTTGTGAAAGATAAAACAAGCAAGATTTAGAAATATTAGCCTAAGTAAAACAAGTGTTTGGATAACCTTTGGAAGTTCTCTACGATATTTCAATAAGGATAAATCAAGATTGGATCTTGGAATCAAGCTTGCTATCATTGGAATCAAGATTGGATCTTCGAGTCAAGCTTGCTAACTTTGGAAGTTCTCCACAATATTTTAACAAGGAGAAAAAGATTGGATCTTGGAATCAAGCTTGCTAAGTAAGTTTGATCTTCTCCAAAGCTATGTTTTCATTAGTGAGTTATCATTAGTGAAACATATAGTGATGTATTATGTATTGGATACATAATATCATAACTTTAAGTTGAAATAAGGCTAATGAATTGTGTACGGATGCTTTGGAAGTATAAACACAATAGTCTTTTGATTGGGTCAAAATGTTTATGTTGGACATAAATATAAAATTAGAGTTTGGAACTCTATTTAATAGCTTGGAGGTATGGCTACCATTCTAGAATAACTTGACCACCTTTAAGTGACATAAAATTATTTATAAGTCATTTCATTGTGGGATTCTATTTTGGTTTGTGTTTTGATTCAAAGAAATATATATATATATATATTTAGAATATATGTTTATTGTATAATATGTGTTGAAGTTGGTTTTGAAATTAAAACTTTTTTGGATGATTTTGAAAGTGCATGAGGTGTTAGAAATTAAATTATATATATATATATATATATACACATAGTGATTTCTCGAGAGCGCTGTTGTGGGACACAGAAATTGGACGACGCATGTTGTCCCGGGCTCGCGGCCCGGTTGGGAGTACGGAGTAGCCACGGGGGACTAAACCGGAGAATAATGGAGTCGCCACCCGGTGTGAACCGGGAAAATGAGATTTAAGGCCGCACTCACCCCTCGCAAGGGAAGACCTCAAACCGTTGGGTTCGGAATGGTCCCTTACTTATGTCACTTGTAATGAAAGGATTTGTGTAATAATTTAATCAAACTTAAGTAACACTTATTTCCAAGAGTATCATGCTTCTAAATCCATATGCACAAAAATAAAACTTACACCTGAATTTACATATATTTCACATCTAAGATTGCATGCTTGAAAATACATCAAAGTAGCAACGAACATACGACTTCATTGGCATATTGTATTAAAAAAAAAAACACAAGCACACACATTAACCGCACAAGCACACATGTGAGCACTTTTCCAAGTGGTACGTGGAATTGTATCCCAAGTACAGACCGCACTACCGTCCATTCGGAATCGGCTACGGAATTTATGTCTGGGTTTCCATCCGATATACCACGAGAAATAATACTCAAATGCTATCATGACATGGATATATGAATTGTAATACGTTAAACACATTGTACTCATACATGTGAGGAATACAGATGAATGATACCTACACAATCTTGCGTAACACAGAGAAGCAATCAGATTCATCATACGAAGGGATAGCTACTAGGAACAATTATGTATGAAATCTGATGAAAAGGACTCAGTTCAGTGGGTGCGCATTCGCGTAGCGTTCGAGAACGCGTTCGAACGGTAAACAGAGGTTCGCGTTCGTATAGCGTTCGAGAACGCGTTCGAACGGAGCCAGACCTGATGCATGAAACACTAAAAAATGCGTGCGCGTTCGCGTAGAGTTTGAGAACGTGTACGAACGGTAAACAGAAGGTTCACGTTCGTGTGGCGTTCGAGAACCCGTTCGAACGGAACCAGACCTGATGCATGATGAAACAAAGAAAATACGTGCGCGTTCGCGTAGCGTTTGAGAACGCGTTCGAACGGTAAACAGAAGGTTCACGTTCGTGTGGCGTTCGAGAACGCGTTCGAACGGAACTGGACCCGATGCATGCAACACATTCATAGACAAACAAATCCACAATGTGGGACCTCACGTATCCGATTGAACTAATCTCACATCCAATCGAGTATACACCAATCGGCGAGGCAAAACATCATGGTAAAGGGTTTTAACCCCTCCAAATAGAGGACCTTTCATCGCACTTACTAAGCCCATGCGCTCAATTGAATCATGCATACAAAGAATTAAAAAACAATAATATCAAACTTAGTATGCCCGATTGAACTTATCTTGCATTCAACCGAACACACATCAACCGGCGCGGTAAAACATCGTGGTAAAGGATTTTAACCCCTCCAAATAGGGGACATTTCATCGCACTTACTAAGCCCATGCGCTCGATTGAATCATGCATACAAAGAATTAAAAACAATAATATCAAACTTAGTATGCCCGATTGAACTTATCTTGCATTCAACCGAACAAACATCAACCGGCGCGGCAAAAATCGTGGTAAAGGATTTTAACCCCTCCAAATAGGGGACCTTTCATCGCACTTACTAAGCCCATGCGCTAGATTGAATCATGCATACAAAGAATTAAAAACAATAATATCAAACTTAGTATGCCCGATTGAACGTATCTTGCATTCAACCGAACACACATCAACCGGCACGGCAAAACATCGTGGTAAAGGATTTTAACCCCTCCAAGTAGGAGACCTTTCATCGCATTTACTAAGCCCATGCGCTCGATTGAATCATGCATACAAAGAATTAAAAAATAATAACATCAAACTTAGTATGCCCGATTGAACGTATCTTGCATGCAACCGAACACACATCAACCGGCGCGGCAAAGCATCGTGGTAAAGGATTTTAACCCCTCCAAGTATGGGACCTTTCATCGCACTTACTAAGCCCATGCGCTCGATTGAATCACACATACAAAAGTAACATGCAGAATTCAAATAACGAAAAATAAATAAATCAAAGCAATATAAGATAAAAGAAAGTATCATTTACTCAAGCGGTACGTGGAGTTGTATCCCGAGTACAGATCATACTACCGTCCATTCAGAATCGGCTATGAAATTTATGTCCGGGTTTCCATCTGATATACCGCGAGAGTTGACACATCTTTTGTTTTATTCCAAAGCCACAACATACCATATCTCATAATCCATGCATATTTATCTACTCAAGGGCCACAACATGCATTTCAACATAACAATCATGCAAGCAATATTCAATAAATAATACAAATAAAACAGAAAATGAATGTGGAAAATACCCTCAGGTCTAACCTTTTATATCGACTTTCGAACTCGCGTTTCACGGCCGTCGGAAGGGCTATCACACCGCTACTTCTCCGGTTCACTGGTTTAGCGTCTTGGCTCATTGTTTTGCTGTTTTGCTTGCTGTTTGGCCTCCGTTTTGCTGTTTTTTGGCCTCCACTTTGCTACTGTTTCCTCTGTATTTCTGCTTTCTGTTCAGGTCACTATTTTGGTGTTTTAATGGACTGTTTTGGGTGTTTTTTGAAGGCTTTAAGTGCAGTTTTTTAGTTACTGTTTTAAGGATTAAAAGTACAGTTTTTTAGTTACTGGTTTAGGTGATTTATGGGCTGTTTTGGGGTATTTTTGCTGCTGTTTTAAGGTGATTTCGGGCTACTGTTTTAAGGTCGTTTTGCTGCTGTTTTGGACGTGTATGGCTGCTGAATAGAAGTATGATTTTCGGTGATTAGGGGAAGGAGACGAAGAGAATTTTTGTGTTATTTCTTTGTAGTATGTGTGAACTTGAGAGAATGGAGAGTGGACATAATTTTTGGCTTCTTTTTGCTTGTGAAAAACGTGAACTAGAGAGAATGGAGAGTGGACAGAATTTTTGGCTTCTTTTTGCTTGTGAAAAACGTGAACTAGAGAGAGGAAGTGAGGCTTTGGGTGGTGGTTGTTTATATAGAGAATGGCTAGGGCTTCACCTTGTCTCACAAGGAATAGGATCTTGGTTTCTAATTTAGGCTTCTCAAGAATGGCATACACAAGATTGAGGGGGGACAAAATATTATAAATTAGGAAGTTACAAGATTAGATTGGTGTTGATTAGGAAGTCAAATATTTTAGATTGGTAAATATCTTATTTAGTTAGGAATGATTATATTTGATTAGTTTATATTAGGCATATACTTATTTTATGTTGTGTAAGTATTTTTATTATTTTGGTAGGTGATTATTTAGATTTTATTTGTTTTATTTAATTTGGTATATGACTTAATTAATTATTTTATTTAATTACATTATCTAATTAATATTTAACTTAATATTTAATTTAATTTGGGTGTGTTTTAAGTGGGCTTGGGCTAGGCTAGGGTGCATGTGGGCTAAATGGGCTCGGGTCATGAGGCTAACAACAAAACCAGAAATACCGATACCGTTCGAACGCCAATTCGAACGTGACACGAACGCCCGCAATCTGTCTGACGTTCGAACGCGTTTAAGAACGCAGTACGAACGGAAACAGTGAACACGTGAAATGAATTTGATAGCATACTTATCTTGAATTTCCCCTTCCGACGTCCGTTTCCCGCGGCTTCCGTGACTTAAAAGGTAGTGCCTCCAACTGAGACTCATCATCGGGTTTCACATGCAAAAATGCAATACCTACAGCTGTGCAAGCAGCATACTCTCGGCTCGAACAATACGCGCCCTCTCCAATTTTTATCCCGATTTGGTTTTTCCAGACTTCGATTTATCCATAATTTTTCCCTATACACTTGTAATGAAATATAATATTTCATTAAAATATTTAAAAATACAACCATGCTCAATTACCACAGGTTTGACTCATTTACGATGTGCGGAGCACTGATTCGATCCTAGGGGTCCCACATCTGCCCCAACAAACACTACCCTAGCCAATACCCTAAACCTTCAGAGTTCTAAGGTGAGCATTGGTAGTCGGAGTTTCGGCATCACGAGTTCACAGATTTGATTCATTAAGAGACTTTAGAGGTCCTGAAGAAGGATACTTGGTGCTGGCTCGAGGAGTTCTTCAGATTATTACTGTAGATGTATTTGAGTAGTCAAAGTTTTTGCCATATGTCTTATAACCATCACTGTATGTTTTCTCTACATAGTGAATTCGGATGGTAACCTGTACCCTGGAGTGGTTTTTCTTCGTCAAGAGTTTTCCACTCCGTCAATAAATCTTTGTATTGATTGTGTTTATTGTTTGTTTACTTTTCATCTCTTTACTTATTACATTTATTAAGAGTGAGGCCATTGATTAGAATTAAGGGTGTATTCTTTTAACCATATAAAAAATAATTAGGACTTACCATAAATTATTGTAGTTAGATTTTTAATTTCGTAAAATTATGTATATCCCCCCATAAGTGTATAAGGGTCAGAACATTATCGTAATTTCAATTGCTATCAGAGAGTAACTTTGATCTTTGACCCTTTATCTATAGATAGAAATCAACCCATAAATTATCCATCATCCTTTGATGGGATAAATTACCCTCATTGGAAGGTTTGCATGAAAACGTTCCTCAAATTCCTAGATGAAAAGGTATAGATATATGTTGAGTATGGGTGGAAAGAACTCATGGTCATCCTAAACAGAGTTTCTACTCCCAATGACAAACTCACCTAGTCTAAAAAGGAGTTTGATGATAGTAATAGGAATAATAAAATCAATTTTATTATACACAATATTGTCTACTCCACATAGTTTAAGAGAGTCTCCATGTATGAAGTTGTCAAGAATGCCTGGGATATCTTTGAGACTGTTCATGAGGGCTCGTTGTCCGTTAAAAACTCCAAACTTCAAGAGCTTGCTACAAGATTTGAAGTTGCTTGCATGAAAGAAGATGAGACCTTTGTTGAGTTCTATGCTGAAATTAACGGCATAGTTAATTCTAGTTTCAACCTATATGAGAATATCCCAATGAATAAAGTTGTTAGAAGATCCTTAGGTCTCTACCCGAGAATCATATAATGATAATGATGTTCTCACTCTTAGAGGCTGAAATTACTTTGTTTGCAAAAAGGTTTAATAAATTTCTTAACCCCAAGAAAAATGGCTATGACCCTGATAAGAGAAGGACTGAGAAACCTAGAGACAATAGTAGTAGTCTTAGGGCTGGTAGAAAATAGCCTAAGGAGGATAAGGAAAGAAATCCCTAAAATGTTAGATGTCATGAGTATCAGATTCTTGGACACATAAGATCTGAGTGACTCGCTTCTCTGAAGTCGAGAGGCAAGAAAGTCAAGAATGTCTTTCATAGTGATGATGAACCAGAAAATGATCATACTTCAGATGACTCTTTTGAGGAAAGATGCATTCACATTATATTTCCTTTCAGTGTTATATTTCCTTTCACTAGTAGTGATATTGATGCTTATTCAGAGTCATCTCATGATGACTTTGAAGATAATAATGATCTTTAGGTAGTTTATACTGAGTTGTATAATGAGAGATTTGCTTCCAATAAGACTTGTGTTAAGGTCAATAAGAAGCTTAAAGAAACTGAATTTGATAGGAACGAAGTCCAAGCCAAGTTAGACAAGAGTCTTATTATTGTTGATAGAGTCAAACTCTTAGAGAAAGAACTTGAAAATGCTAGAACATAAATATCTATATTTTCTAATGGGATTGAAAAGCTAGACCACTTGTTAGGTATTGGTATGCCCCTTGTAAAAAGAAATGTTCAGGCCTCATTAAATCAAGTTATGACAAGACTTGTTCTTTTAAAACTATTTTTTTTCATAGCTCAGTCCATACCTAATCATGTTGAACTAACTCTTTAATGTGATTTAGGAAAGAAGTCTGCTGATAAGAGTCAATTAATCCCTTATAATATTCCTCCTCCTGTAAACCAATATCAACCAATAGGTTATTTTGGTAAACCTCATTCTCGTCCGAGGTTTGTATCTGCTTGTCATCACTGTGGCAAATCATGATATATTAGACCCAAGTATTTATTGTTGAAGAAACAAAGTAAGAGGTTTAATAACACTCACCCTAGATTTGATTCTTCGAATCTAGCTCGTTAAGTCTCAGTACTTGCTAAATAGACTCACTTTATTAGTGATAATCTTATGATACTGACGATAAATTCTCAAGTGAAAGAGATTTCTAGGAGAATTTAGGTGAGAAATGAAGATTCTTTTCCAATAACTTCATCATTCCTTAATCCTAAAAGGTTTGATGAGACTGCACTTTGGTGTATCTCTACTTAGATGGTGCATTCATTTTCTTGCATTGTATTTGTGTACACATGCATTTTGTTTTCGCATGATTGTATTTTGTATTTTATTTTTGCATTGCATTTATTTATGAGTGTGTGTCTTCTTTATATTATATGTCCATTGGTATATAAGATGGAAACCCAAACTTAAATTTCATAGTAGATTTCGAATGTACGGTAATATGATATGCGGTTGGGATATAACTTTGCGTACCATTGGAAAGTAACAAGCCTTTTTTATGTCTTTTATATATATATTTTTTTTTTAAAAAAAAAAAAGAGGAAAAATACAAAAAATAAATAAATGAAAAGACCAAAAAGAGTTAGTGGCTTGAAATGGCATGTTTGAGCTTAATGTGTGATATGTTTCTTTTCCTTAATACTTTGCGTGCATAAGTGCATGTGATAAAAACTCTTAGTATATCTTGTGTTTGCATCTCGCATACACATTTTTTTTTGATTGAGGCTTGGTCGCATGTATGCGTTATTGGATTGCCAGTCTAAGCTTTATAATACTAAGATGACTAAATAATGTGACTTTTGACTAGATGATCTTATGTTATCCCCTTTAATTAAAAAATTTAAATGAGTCATAAGTACTTCAATTAAAGTACTCAAAAGAGCCAATATGCAAAATTCAAAAGATAAGGGGCAAAACCCTTCACTCGAAAGTTTTTTTTATTGATGAGCTCATATTTATGGGGTAGCGAAAACCATTGTAGGATTGAGTTCCTCAGCAACCCCATGTAATTGAGCGAGCCCTAAGAACTGCGAATCACGATTTTAAATCTTAATTATATTATGACTTTGTTATAGTTTCGTAATTGGATTTTGAATCTTTGTTAAATTAGGATTTTTTTTTAAGTTTCCTATTTGGATTAGGGTTCCCTAAGACTTACTATATAAGGTGGTCTTATGCATTAATAAAATCAGAATTTTCAAACTATAATTATTGTTACTGTAGTGAGCACTAAGAGAGTGTGTGTAAATTTCTCTTATTCATTGAATTGAACACCTGAATTATCAAAGGGGTTGCATCATTTGTGGCGTCCAACTACAAGCAAGGTTTATTTCTTTATTCAGAAAGAATTTTCAAGGGCAGGTTTTTTGAGGGTCTAATTCAATCTTGGAAGGGGTTTTATTCCTATAAAATCGTGATTCGCGATTCTTGGGGTTTGTTTAATTACGTGGGGTTGTCTAGGACTGAATCCTACAATGGTTTCCGTCATGGGAGAGAAAATAATAGTATGCAACCAATGTTGCTTAATTTTTAGGTCCTAGTGGTGTTGGGTTTGAACATCTATTCTGTGGACTTGGTTGTTCATGAGATATGACTTCTTTAGCTTAATCTTGATCATAAAATAAGATCTTAAGCTATGAATTTTTATGGACTGTTTTTTTTATTCACGCAAGTGCTTGTTATGTTTTGAAGTTTAAGTCATATGCATGTGTGTATTCTTGAACATGAATGGATATGTTTCATATTATATCATGTCATAAACAACTTAATATTAACTTTGCATCATTATACTTGCTTGTAATGTTATTTTGAGTCATTTTGTTCATGTTTTTTTAATCTCATATTGTGTGCATATCATTGCATCAAGTTTGTTTAGTATTACATATTTTATAATTTGTATGCTATTCTTCACATTTATTTCTTATTACTAACCGGGATGTATTGTTAGTGAGGGAGAGAATTTTGCATCAGCTATTGCTTTTACTGTATGGTGTATGTGTACAATAAATTGATATTTATTTTTCTTATCCCTTGTCATTTCATGACAAAAAGGGGATAGATGTTGTATGATTATGTTGATGTTGATGATATTATTACCTTATTTATGATGATGATGCTTACCTATTTATATAGTTTATATATGTGTATTGTTCTACAGCTTTATTTCTACTCTTCCATTTGCTTTTCACAAGCATGTTGTTTATTGTTATTTCTGGTGAGCAGTTCGAAATCTTCATCGACTTCAAGACTAGTGGATGTAATATCCCGCTGGAGGCATGATGTTACCAGCATGAGACATACCTCAATTCTAACAAAAAACAGACATGACGCACCCTAAAATTAGACAATCTGAAACACAGTCCAACAACAAAACGACTTGTTATAAACATCATATATGCAAAAAGGACCTCCGGTCTCAACCCAAGATATATCAATTCTCAACATCAATACTCAAGAGCTCTGTGCCCACAATTACTCATAAAATCAAAAATTTTATTTACGCACATAAAACATTTTACTTTGCACGATTTAAAACATAACTAACATAACTCTTAGATTCCTACAACATATCCATGGACTCTAGAGTGGCTGACTGCAGTTTGGGTGATCCATCTGTAAGTGTCCTAGACATCCCACGGGATCTCTAAGCGTGATTAGTGTGTGAATAAATCAAGAAGTTTGCGGAAAACACTTACATTGATCGGCTTTGACTTTCAAAACTTTTATGGATGTTGAAGCTTCCAAGCTCATGGGTGAGTATCCCTATCACCTTCATTTGACTCCCTTATGGCTAGCAAGAACAAAAATGGAACAAATTTTTCTCCCAATGAGAAGAAAATTTGCCCTATGCCAGAAGAAAGTAATCAACCCCTCTTCAAAGTGCACATGCCATTTGGCCGATTGCTTCAAAAGCAAAAGAAGGCTTTTCTTTCGACATTTAAGAGAGAAGTCATATGGCAATTTTTGCCTTTTCTTTCATTTGGCCAAGTTGGCCAAAAAGGGAAAAAATTATCAATTGCTTTTGGCTTTCAGCTTTTAAAAGAGAAGCCAAATGCCTTTTGACCAAAACTTCAAAAGCAGAGGCCATTCGGCCCTTTAGTGTGAAGAGAGAGACAACAACTATTGAATATTTCCAAAATTCATTAATTGTATATCTTTTGTTGGTTGGTGTAATGGGTTAGTAAATCCAATTTAAATTGTCCCAACAACTTCCATCAACAAATGACTAGATGATGTATGTAAGTGGGTCCCACCTCATTGAATTCAAAATTCAAATTACTTACATAACACACTTTTGGGCTCGGGTTCGTTCAATCCAATTAAACGAATTTTCTGTCGTGATTAATTAATTCCAATTAAATTAAATAATAATGCATCGCAAAATTATTATTAAAGTCGCTTACGAATTAATTCCAAATAATTTGTTCGCTAGAATTAAAATCCAATTTAATTCCGCGTTGAAATCCGATTTCATTTAATATATCTAATATATATATTTTAGCCAAATTAAATAAATTAAATAGTAAAATCTAATTTAACTATTAAATTTATTTTACCGATTAATTCCAAATTAATCGCGTTCTCTCCTCTTGACGAATTTAATCCCAGATAAATTCTCGACGCAATCAATCCCAAATTAATTCTTTCTCTGATTATTAATCCCAGATTAATTCTTGCCGTAATTAATCCCAGATTAATTTTTATCTCTCTTAATTAATCCCAGATTAATATTGTTTAAGTCAAATATCATCGGTGAATCTTTGGGATGCGACTCAAGAGATCCCTGGATATATTGGCAATATATACGGTTATCGGACTATCCGAATACGTGCGTACCCGGTACCACGTTCTTACCGATTTACAAGACATGGTTTGCTTCTAGCAAAGCACCATGCCTACCCAATTCTCCAGGAATATTCTGCTACGGAATACAGATCTTTGTCAGGCGTAGTATACTTAGTATTACGTATTGCGATCCAGTATAAGATTTCACATGCTAGGCCTGGGGCTGGAATTGTGTCTGCCCCGTACGAAGCATATATCGGATCACTAGCAACTAGTCTCTTTATGATCGGAAAGTCATGACCTAGTCATACATCCCGATGGCTATAGCACTTAGAGTACCATTTCTGTATCCATGCGTGATCATCATCTCCATATGACTGAAGTGATACTTCCATCTTGACATCACACCCAATACACTACGATTCTCAGTATACCCAGAAGAGGCGTACACAAAACCTGTTAAAGCCCTGGACGACCAAAACCAAAGTATATTGATTGTCGCAAGTATTAGCGATGCAAGTCTCAGGTTAAGACCAAATACACCTACCCTGATTCGGATTCCCATAGACACATAGTCATACTACCAATGGGATTCCGATGGGTCTATCCATAGCGAAGCTGTTTCCGTACCATCGGTAAACAGAACCTTCTATTACACTTGCATGAGTATCCAATACCCAAATATATGAGAACTATGTCGTTACGCTTCCATAACACGCACAAGTGTAATACTAGCCTATTCCGCATTATCGATGTCCAGTCTCGATAATACTACGACTAGGGATATTTAATGATTAAACCTTTGTGGATTAATACTGTCTCATATCTTATTAATCCAGAACTAATCATAAGGACTTTTATCATTTATATATCCAGGTAATCCAATTACAAATGATAAAAGAACAATTTCCTTTGTCACATAGTTAATTTGTACAACAACACCATGTTCTGTACAAATAGTGATGCTATGGGTCATATATGTCCAACAATCTCCCACTTGGCCTATAGCCAATCACTCAAGTGTCTAACACCTGAACTATGCACGGGTTGCTTAAACTTCTGCTGAGAAATAGCTTTCGTCAGCGGATTTGCAAGGTTATCATCTGATGCGATTTATTTGATCATCACATCGCCACGATGTATGATAGAACAAATTAGATGAATTAGTCGAAGTACATACTTGGATCATTGATGAGACCGTGGTTCCTCAGCCTGTGTTGTAGCCTAGCTCAGTTGCTAACAGAACTATTCATAATCTAATTAGGAATATTATAGATCCAAAATGCTTCTTTTACTGCCTCAGCTGCAGCAATGTTCCGCTTTTGTTATTTATTCGGCAATAGTATATTGCTTGGAAGATTTCCAGCTCACTGTTCCATTATTCAAACTAAATATGTACCCTTATTGCGACTTAAAGTCGTATTTGTCGGTTTGGAAACTTGCAGCGGTGAACCTAGTCACCTCAAGTTCTCTTTTCCCAATATTCCCAGAAAGCATCCTTAGTTCGTCCAAGATACTCAAGGATGTTCTTGGCATCAATCCAGTGACCATCACCTGGATTAGCCTTATTGCGTCTACATATGCTCAAAGCATATGAGACATCGGGACATATACATTTCAAAAACGTACAAGCTCTGGGAGGGTTGTCAGCAGCTTTCTAGATCTATCCCAGTAGATCTTTATTCCTAGAATAAAGCCTGCTTCTCCCAGGTATTTCATGGATAATTTTAATGAAAGCCAAGCTTTCACCGATAATATTATGGGAATTTTATTGCTAAGAAGCAATACATCATCAACTTATAGGACAATCATTATCAGTGCGCTCCCACTAACCTTCTTATATACACAAAAATCATCTTCAGTTTTGAATGAAATCATATACCATTATGATCTCATCAAAACGTTGGTTCCAAGAACACAATGCTTGCTTTAATCCATAAATGGATCGATTTAACTTGCAAACCTTGTTTGCATGTTTTGGTACAACAAAATCGTCAGGTTGTATATAAACATCCTCCAAAAGGTTTCCGTTTAAGGAAAGCAGTTTTGACGTTCAACTGCCATATTTGATAAATGAAACATGCAGCATTAGCAAGCATTATCCAAATGGATTTAATCATGGCAACAGGTGAAAAAATTTCATCGTAGTCGACACTATGTCATTGACGATACCCTTTCTGTACAATCCTAGCTGTGTACGTTTGTATGTTGCCATCCATGTTTGTCTTCCTTGAAGACCTATTTAGTACCAATAGGCACAATGCCTTCTGGTACATTAACCAGTGTCCAAACTTAGTTGGTATACATGGAATCCATTTCGGACTTAATGACACTTTGCCATAAAAAAGGAGTCGATACCTTGTATCACTTCCTAATACGTAGCTGGTTCATCTTCCTCAATAAGATTGACATCTACATGAGGTGAGATCAGAAACCCATACCTCCCAGGTTATTTTCTTACTCTCTCCGACCTACGCGGTTCTTGTGTATTCGAAGATTATTGGTACAGTTTCATCTCTCATGAACTGTTGGTGTTCCGTGAGGACTCGGTGCCTGGAACAATATTACTCTTATTTTCATCGAGTTTTACTTTCCTCCCACTTACCACTGCATACATGAATTCCTCTTAGGAAAATCGCATGGAGAGCAACAATTACATTGTTCTCTTGTGAGTTGTATAAGTACTATACTTTGGTTTCCCTAGGATAACCTACAAATAGGCACTTATCCGATTTGGGTTCTAGTTTGGTACCATCCAAACATTTAGCGTATGCCCAACATTCCCAAATCATTAGGAATGAGAAACCCGATTTTTTTCCTGTTAATATCTAATATGAAGTCTGTCTATCAGATTTTCATGGAACCTTATTCAAAATAAGTATTGCACTGTTTAATGTGCATCATCAGAAGGAAATTGGTAGCTTAGAGCGACTCATCATTAACCTTACCATGTCCAACAAAGTTCGGTTTCTCTGTTCGGACACACTGTCAAATTGAGGTGTCCCGGGAGGAGTCCACTGTGAAAGAATATCATACTCTTTCAAGTAATCTTGAAACTTATATGTCTAAATATTTTACACTATGGTCCGACCGTAATGTTTTTAATACTTTTACCGGTCTGTTTTCTTACTTCGTGTCGAAACTCTTTGAATTATTCAAAAGTTTCTGACTTGTGTTCCATAAGATACACATAACCGTAACGCGATGCCACATCCGTAAAGGTTACGAAGTATTCATATCCGCCTCTAGCCTAGCTAGACATGGGCCCACTTACGTCACTATGAACGAGGGCTAACAGATCGATGGCACTTGCACTTTTACCAAGTAAAAGGCGTTTTAGGCACTTTGCCTAATAAACTAGATTCGTAGACATCATTTGAATTAGAATCAAATCCGTCCTAGTATCAACTCTTCGAAAGTGTGGATATACGAGTCTTGTTAATGTGTCCTAGACAACAATGCCACTTTTAAGTCTCAACAGATTTTCAGTTTGAGCTATTTATTTGCCATGTTATATGTTTGAGATTTGTTTATATTCAAAATATAAATAATGTTATTCACATCTAATGTGTATATCTCAATATCATCTTTATAAACAAAAACACCATGTGTTTCAGAATATAAAGGTATACCCGCAACGGGTTAAACTAGATACAGAGATAATGTTCATAGTCAAACTAGATACATTATAACAGTCTCCTAATTTAAGTACATGCCCAAAGGGCAGTTCCAAAACTTGGGTTTCTACGGTCAAAACAGCGACTCTCGTCCTGTTTGCGACTCATAGGTCGATCTCATCTGAAGTTAGTATCCTGTTAATTAGCAGATCCCGCACATCAGTACATATGTATGCTACATCTAGTATAAAAATCCAATTTTAAAACCAGTAGTGAACATGTTTATAACAAACATACTTGAAGCCGGAGCCTTGTCCCGCCTTCACTTCCTTCATGTATGCCTTGTCCATACGGCAGTCACACTTCTAGTGACCCCGTTTGCCACAGTTTAGGCAGACAACTTGGGATATGTCCTTTTAAGAAGCTCTGGCTGTGCATAACGGATTGAGCACTAAAGTTATCATCACAATGAGTCTTCCTAAGCTCATGCTCTACTATTTGCTCAACTCCGGGCTCATGCTTGAGAGGTTTCTCTATCCAATAGAATAATTTCTCAGCTCCCAAGACTATCCTGTAGTTCTATTCCCAATCTGAAAATTAAAGCCGTTAAAGACATTTTCCCCAGGATTATGTCCTTTGACGCTAATCTTTCAGTCATCTTGATTGCTATAGTCCAACTATCCAATCAACGATTTCGGGTATAATTAAATATAATGATTACTATAGTCTGACTATATAATCAACTACAATTGATCGGTTACATTCAAATGTATTGATTACTATAATCCAATTATATAACCAACTACAAATGAAGTAGTTTGAATACAGTCTAACTGTTAAATTAAAACAACAATTGAATATTAGTCCAACTAATATATATATAAATAATGACGAAAAATAAAATGAGCGCGTATTAGCAAGTATTTAAACGAAATTGCAAATTTAATACTTGCCTCCCACTATTTTTCGGCGAGCCTCTAACCCTCTGTGGAGTACTCAGGAAACCTAGTTTCCTAGTGGGCTAGGATCCTGTTAAATAACACACAACCTTGACTTTGGCCAACAAGTTGTATGAAACTTAACTAGGTAGATCTCTAAGATCAATTGGATCCCATCCAATTCCTAGATCCAGTAGGTGAACCTCCAAGTCCGAAACATATATCCAATATATGCCAATATATCCAATATATTCCCTAACCTTTTTCCTCTGAATCAACTAAGCCTTGGCTTTGGCTCAACAAGCTTAATGAAACCAGTTAAGCGTGACCCATTGGCAGTGGGAAAGCTTTGTAATCGAGGTCGATGAACAAGAAGTGACCTTGACTTTGGCCAACAAATCACAACTTGCCCAAGACGTACGATATGGAATAAAGCTTCCATGATTCAAACACATCCGTGATGGACAAAGGTCTTGACTTTGGCCAACAAACCAATGCCAATCTTGTATCTTGAGAGAGAATCACTCAATGGAAGGAAAAACGCTTAATATAAAATGAGGGTTTTTGTCGCGATTTGGCAACCATTTTATTATCTTTATTTAGGTCTCATCATACACCCTTAAGCATGCATTCTAAAAGCATAATAAGGCGCGAAATAAATTAATAATGATATGCGGATGGATATATATCAAATTATTCCTAGAATAAATCTCTCTATTTCCTCTCTCCCGCTAGTACTATTTTTACTTCTACCCAATTACATAATACTTCTAAAGAAACCTCATTTACATTGAGAGAAATTGGTGAGAAGAGAAATACAATGAGATAAGGAGATAATAGGCTGGACACGCAGGTCCAATTTAATAAATTCTAAATTTATTACAACAATTTCCAAAATTGCCCTCACCCTTCTAATATCCATCCGATATACATTATTCATATATACATCCAAGTATTCACACAAAGCATGCTATTCAATCAATCTAATCCAATTAATTAATCTTTAATTAATGACCATCCAATGTTCATACAACGATTTGATTTGCGCAAGTCCAACTCGTTTAAGAATAAATACTCAAAGTAAGTATTCTTGAATTATAACGAACTATAATTTTAAATCCAATTTTAAATTATATCCAATACTAATTCATATTTAATTCCAAATTAAATAATTACATTTATTTATTTGCCTTAAAGACTTGGATTCCAAATTCAATCTTAATGGGTCTCAAAGGCCCAATTAGTATCCAATACTTTTCAATTAAAGTCCAATGGACTTTAAATTAATTCTTTAGGCTTGGGCTTTTGGCCAAAATGGATCTAACCAATAATGCTTAGGCCCAATAGGAATCACCCTATGCCATAGAATCAATTTTGGCCCATTAGGCCCAATTAAATTATTAAAGGCCCAATAGTCATATTTTGACTTTATGGAAATGGTTTTAGGCCCAATTGGATCCAACCAATTATCCTAAACCAAACTTGGCCCAACCAAGCCCATTAAGCCCAATTACAACAATTAAATTAATACATTATTCCAAATTACATATTAATTCAATTCAAGTGTAATTAACATAATTAATTAATTAATCTAATGCTTCCAAAACATTAATTATTCCAATTTAATCATGTTCAACATTTCCAATTCATGTCCAACACAAATTGAAGCAAAATCAATTCTACAACATGCTTCAAAGTTCACGGCAATAACAACAAAAATCATTCAATTTGATTTCAATCCAATTAAACCAACATTCAATATTTCTATCATGCTATTTAACACATCCAATTGTTAAATTTCCAAAATTCCACCATGAACTATCTAGGGTAATTTTCGGCCAAGGGGTAGGAATTATGGAAAATTAATCTAATCAATTTTACACAATTCCAACAATGCACAAATCCAATTGAACATCATATAAACATATCCCAACAATCAATTTAGGCAAAATCAAGCTCCAAGCCAAAACTCCCAAATTAAAGTCCATAAACCCTAGAAATTAAATGAAGCTTAGATCTCTATCTGATACCATTGTAAGTGTCCTAGACATGCCACGAGATCTCTAAGCGTGATTAGTGTGTGAATAAATCAAGAAGTTTTCAGAATAAACTTACATTGATCGGCTTGACTTTCAAAACTTTTTATGGATGTTGAAGCTTCCAAGCTCATGGGTGAGTATCCCTATCACCTTCATTTGACTCCTTTATGTGCTAGTAAGAACAAAAATGGAACAAATTTTATCTCCAAAGGAGAAGAAAATTTGCCCTATGCCAGATGGAAGTAATCAGCCCCTCTTCAAAGTGCACAGGCCATTTGGCCGATTGCTTCAAAAGCAAAAGAAGGCTTTTCTTTCGGTATTTAAGAGAGAAGACAGAGGGCAATTTTTGCCTTTTCTTTCATTCGGCCAAGTTGTCCAAAAAGGGAAAAAATTAGCAATTGCTTTTGGCTTTCAGCTTTTAAAAGAGAAGCCAAATGCCTTTTGACCAAAACTTCAAAAGCAGAGGCCATTCGGCCCTTTAGCGTGAAGAGAGAGACAACAACTATTGAATATTTCCAAAATTCATTAATTGTATATCTTTTGTTGGTTGGTGTAATGGGTTAGTAAATCCAATTTAAATTGTCCCAACAACTTCCATCAACAAATGACTAGATGATGTATGTAAGTGGGTTCCACCTCATTGAATTCAAAATTCAAATTACTTACATAACACACTTTTGGGCTCGGGTTCGTTTAATCAAATTAAACGAATTTTCCGTCGTGACTTAATTAATTCCAATTTAATTAAATAATAATGCCTCACAAAATTATTATTAAAGTCGCTTACGAATTAATTCCAAATTAATTCGTTCACTAGAATTAAAATCCAATTTAATTCCGCGTTGAAATCCGATTTCATTTAATATATGCCCAATTAAATAAATTAAATAGTAAAATCTAATTTAACTATTAAATTTATTTTACCGATTAATTCCAAATTAATCGCGTTCTCTCATCTGGACGAATTTAATCCCAGATAAATTCTTGACGCAATCAATCCCAAATTAATTCTTTCTCTGATAATTAATCCCAGATTAATTCTTACCGTAATTAATCCCAAATTAATTTTTATCTCTCTTAATTAATCACAGATTAATACTGTTCGAGTCAAATATCATCGGTGAATCTTTGGGATGCGACCCAAAAGATCTATGGATATGTTGGAAGTAAATACGATTATCAGACTATCCGAATACGTGCGTACCCGGTACCACGTTCTTACTGATTTACAAGACATGGTTGGCTTCTAGTAAAACATCGTGCCTACCCAATTCTCCAGAAATATTCTGCTACGGAATACAAGATCTTTGTCAGGCGTAGTATACATAGTATTTCACATTACGATCCAGTATCAGATGTCACATGCTAGGCCTGAGGCTGGAATTGTGTCTGCCCCGTATGAAGCATATATCAGATCACTAGCAACTAGTCTCTTTATGATCGGAAAGTCATGACCTAGTCATTCTTCCCCGATGGCTATAGCACTTAGAGTACCAGTTCTGTATCCCTGCGTGATCATCATCTCCATATGACTGAAGTGATACTTCCATCTTGACATCACACCCAATACACTACGATTCTCAGTATACCCAGAAGAGGCGTACACAGAACCTGTTAAAGCCCTTGACGACTAAAACCAAAGTATATTGATTGTTGCAAGTATTAGCGATGCAAGTCTCAGGTTAAGACCAAATACACCTACCCTGATTCAGATTCCCATAGACACATAGTCATACTACCAATGGGATTCTGAGGGGTCTATCCAGAGCGAAGCTGTTTCCGTACCATCGGTAAACAGAACCTCCTATTACACTTGCATGAGTATCCAATACCCAAATATATGAGAACTATGCCGTTACGCTTCCATAACACGCACAAGTGTAATACTAGCCTATTCCACATTATCGATGTCCAGTCTCGATAATACTACGACTAGGGATATTTAATGATTAAACCTTTGTGGATTAATATTGTCTCATATATTATTAATCTGGAAATAATCATAAGGACTTTTATCATTTATATATCCAGGTAATCCAATTACAAATGATAAAAGAGCAATTTCCTTTGTCACATAGTTAATTTGTACAACAACACCATGCTCTGTACAAATAGTGATGCTATGGGTCATATATGTCCAACATCATCGTCTCGAGAATGACTTCCCAAAAGCTTGTGTGGCTGACAGATTTAGTTGCCAACTGCAAAACTAGTAAACTGTTGTGGTGTGAGTTATAAAACTCAGTAAGTAACCACACTCATACCATATACAAACAAGAAACAATCTTGGAAATAGTATATATGTAGTCATATATGTAAATATATGTATATTTGTCAAAATGCCATTAATATCGTTATGCTGAAATTGTGGAAATTTATAATTACATAGTCGTCGAAAAATGGTTTGAACAAACGAATTAATGACTTTAAAGAAACATCGTACTTATACTTATAACGAAAAGCTTTCAAACTTCGTACAATTATTTACATTCCCCATATGCAAAGTCTTTCGAAAATACATACATATACTAATCAAGAAACTAAGTCCACAAGCCTTACTTGATACAAATCCAAAACTTTAAACAAAACTATAATATCTCATATTTGAAACATCATCAAATCAAAAAATTTAAAATTTTCTTTAATAATAAATCAAACACCAATCCTTTATACGAATAACCTTTCGAACGATCCACATTCAAATTACATATATATACTAAAAAACGTACCTTGTACATATTTCCCAATCTTCTACTTAACAATCGTACCATAATCGACAACTGCAAGTCGATTAAAGATATACTAATATATATGTATATATTAGAAATGAACAAGAGAAACATCCAAAACATACTTACGTGAACCTTATACTGACGAGATCAAACGAAGCTCGTACGAGACTCATTACCTATTTTACAATAGCTATGAGATGAACTCCATTTGAACGGATACCTTAACCAAACTACTATGACACGGGCCCAATTACCAATCAAACTGATCTCACACACATTTCTAATATGAATACCACAAGGTCAATCTCACACATCATCAAAACCGAAAAATATAATACAAACTCCACACAGTCAATATCATCCATAATCAAAAATGGAAAACATAAAGAAATCACTTTAAACTCATCTTTTGAAAATTATATTATAAATCCAATCTTTCGAAAATACATCGAAAAATTAACCAAAAACCAGAAAAAGGGAAAAAAATAGTACAGAGTTAAAACTAGAAAAAATCTAGAAGCAGGTTGGGAAAAAAAGTTACTCAAATTGGAAGAACTGATGATAGAAGACTCTAAGGAGGACTCTAATTCAGCAAAAGAAACAGATTATAAAGAACTATATGTACTAGAACTATTTAGGTGTGATTTGGTTTTTAAAATTAATAAGATAAATGGCTTTTCTTACTTGTCTGATCTTTTTTCTTCTAGCATACATCACAACATGCATGACATGGGCATATTTGACGTTAATTCAACTAAAACAGATGCATTTAATCTTGGTGCATGTGAAAACCATAAGAATATAGTAATTGTCAGTGAGGTTACCTCTGAAGAGATAAAAAATTAGAGAGATTATTGACAAAATATGCAAAAGTATTCGCCTGGTCCTATGAAGAAATGTCGGTTGTGGACAGAAGCATAACACAGCACATGATACCTACATATCCAAATATGAGACCCGTAAAGCAAAAACTATCCAGGATGAGACTAAAATGGGCGGAAAAGATAAGGGAATAAGTGAATAAACAAGTAGAGTTAGGATTTTTAGAAGTAGTAAAGTATCCAGAGTGGTTAGCCAACATCGTGCCAGTACCGAAGAAGGACGGAAGAGTCCGAATGTGCGTGGAATAAAAAGATCTCAATAAAGCTTGCCTGAATGATGATTTCCCATACCATACATAAATCTGATAGTGGATATCGCATCCCTGTCAGCCATGTATTCGTTTGCAGATGGGTTCTCTGGGTACAATCAGATAATCATGGCAGATGAGGACAAACACAAGACAACTTTTACCATGAAAATGGGGATATACTGCTATAAGGTGATGCCTTTCAGATTTAAGAATGATGGAGCTACTTACTAAAGGATGGCTACCACCATGTTCCATGATTTGATGCACAATGAGGTCGAGGTGTATGTGGATGATATGATGGTCAACTTAGAAATAAGAGAATGCCACTTTGTTACAGTGGAAAAATTCTTACAGAGGGTAGATAGGTACAACCTTGGGCTCAACCCAAAGAAGTACGTGTTTGGGGTCACATCTAGAAATTTGTTGGGCAACACAATGGAGAAGAAAGAAATTGTGGTATATATTGGGATGACCAAAGCAATAATGGAGATGTCTGCACCCAAGACGGAAAAAAAAGTATAGCCAAGTCGACATCGATATGTGAACCCATCTTTAAGTTACTCAGGAAGGATCAGTCAGTGGAATGGAATGAGCAGTGCCAATAAGCTTTTGAAAAGATAAAAAATACTTAACTAACCCGCTAGTTTTGAAACCTTCAAGACCTGATAAACCCTTAGTTCTGTACTTAGTTATAGAATCTGAAGCACTGAGGGTGATTTTAGTATAAGAAGATGACAAGGGGGTAAAACATGCAGTAACTATCTCAGCAAAAAAATGTTGCCATATGAGACTCAATACTGGGAGGTAGAGAAGATTTGTTTGGCAGTGGTATGGGCTTTTAGGAAATTACAACATTACTTCCAATCTTACAAGATATAAGTGATTACTAAGAAAAATCCATTGAGGTACTTACAGTCGGCGCATTCACTGGTCGGAAAGTTGGGGAGATGGATAGTCTTGTTGAGTGAATTTGAACTTGATCACATCACAAAGAAGGTAATCAAGGGGCGTGCGGTGGCAGAATTCCTGGCACAATAACTAATTGAATGAGATCGATACGAGTTCGAGTTTCCAGATGAGAAAGTGAAAGTAATAACTGTGCAAGGTTGGAAAATGTATTTCGACGAAGCTGTAAACTGCAAGGGTGCTAGAACCCTGGAGGGAGAAAATTTGTCTATGGCTCAAAGGCTAACCTTTGCAGTCACCGACAATATAGTAGAATATAAGGTATGTACTTTTGGGTTAGAAACACTAGTGGCCCTGGGGGCAGAGGACGTAAAAGTTTTAGGAGACTCGATATTAGTAATCCGATAGCTACATGGAGATTAAGAGTTAAAGGAAGAGAAGTTAAGGTCGTACTTGTCCCATCTCAAAACATTTTTATGGAGTATCCGAGGATGCATGTTTCATCACATGCCTTGAGAAGGAAACCAAATGGCAGATGCCTTGGCCACTTTAGCCTCCGCATGGGAGAACCCTGAAAAGTAAACAATGAGACCCTCGGTGTTAATTACGGCTAATAAACCTAGTTATGAAATAGAGGGAGTCATGGAGGTTGAAGATGGCATGCCGTGGTACTATGACATCAAGAATTTCTTGGATAATGGGGAGTTCTTGGAATGAGCATGTAAGAAGGACATGGTGGTGATACAAAAGTTGGCCTCCCAAATCATAAATGTCAGGGGAGATTTAAATAAAGGCAGCCCATTGGAGTACAAGTGTAGGAAGCAACCACGACACTTTTCGGGCTCACAGCCCATAGACAGTATGGAGTAGTCTGCGGGGGACTAAACCGGAGAATAAAGGAGTCGCCACCCAGTGTGAACTGGGAAATGATTTAAGGCCGCACTCACCCCTCGCAAGGGAAGGCTTCAAACCGTTTGGTTCGGAATGGTCCCTTAGTTATGCCAGTGTTATGGACGGGTTCACACAATGATATAACCAAGTCTTATGCAGCTCATGCAAGATAATTCAAATAAACTCACAAATACATATAAACATGAATATAAATAAAAGCAAATACATAATTCCAAAAGTATATTAAACGAGAAAGTACGATAATATAAATTATAATAACAGTAAAATCATTAATAATAAATACAGATAATTAAGTACATAATGAAAAATAAATAACTAAAGAGATGAAAATGCATAAAATATAAAGAAAGAGTATGTCCAATGTGTGTGCATTCGTGTAGCATCCGAGAACGCATTCGAAGGGAGTGAGGCAGAATGCATGCGTTCGCGTAGTGTTCGGAAACGCATTCGAACGTGCTTACAAAAACAACATTAATAATAACTTAAACACGCATATATAAACATTCCCGAGCGGTAGTGGAGTTGTATCCCAAGTACAGACCGCACTACCGTCCATTCGGATTCGGCTACGGAATTTATGTCTGGGTTTCCATCCGATATACCACAAGGGATGACACACAATTATTAACACAATGCAAACAGACATGAAAGTAAATGTGAAGTGATATGACAAAACATGAATAAGGGTAAAAGCAGACCGATAAAACAAAAAAATGAACGATAAAGTAAGTGCGTAATAATAAATAAAAATGAACGGTAAAGTAAGTGCATAATAATAAATAAAAATGAACGGTAAAGTAAGTGCGGAATAATAAATAAAAATGAATTGTAAAGTAAGTGCGGAATAATAAATAAAAATGAATGGTAATGTAAGTGCGAAATAATAAATAAAAATGAACGGTAAAGTAAGTGCGGAATAATAAATAAAAATGAACTGTAAAGTAAATGCGGAATAATATACAACGATAAATTGATAAGAAAGATAAATAACAAAATAAAAGAAAGAAGATGTGACCTAAAGATTTGGCCCTTCTTAATATAGGACCTCGCATGCCCGACTAACGTATTTCACGTCCAACCAAGCACGCCACGTTCGGAACAGCAAAATGAATATAGTAAATAAATAACAAAATGAAAGAAAGAAGATGTGACCAAAAGATTTGGCCATTTTTAATATAGGACCTCGCATGCCCGGTTGGACGTATTTCACGGCCAACCAAGCACACCATGTCTGGAACAACAAAATAAATATGGTAAAAGGGCGCCCTCAAGTCTTACCTTTTAAGTCGATTCTCGGGAGTGCATTGGGACATCGCCGGAAGGATCAAAGCTTCGCTGTTTTTCTGGTTTACTGGTTCACTATTTCTGCTTACTGTTTCACTATTTTGGGCTGCTATTTTCTCTATTTTGGGACTGTTTTGGTTGTTTTTGGGGACTATTTTGGTTGTATTTTGGGTCACTGTTTCAACGGTTCAGGGGGCTATATTTTGTTGTTGTTTTATCGGTGAAGGGGTGCTGTTTTAGTGGCTTTTTTGGTTCGCTGGATGGGCTATTATCTTGTGGTTTGATGAATCGGTGGATGGTCTATTTTTGTTGTTTGTGTAATCGGTGAAGGGCTATTATTTGTGGTTTGTTTTGATCGGGTGTGTGTGGCTTTTGGGTGAAGGGTTTTTGTTGTTTAGTGTTTTGTGGTTCTCGATTTTGGGTGAAGGTTTGGGTTAGGGACTGCTGGTTGACTTTGTTCGTTGTTCACGGCTAATGATTTGTTGGCAGGTTAGCTTTATGTTTTTGTTTATGAATTTTGTGATTTTGCTTTGGCTTGGTTGCTGTTACGTGAAACCAAGGTAGGCAGGCTGTGTCGGTTTTGGCTTCTTGTGTCGGTTGAAGGCTGGGATTTTTGTGCGTTTAGTTGCTGTGTGTGTGTCTTATGAGTGGCGTGTGGATTGTCTTATTTGTGGCCTGAGATTAAGAGAAGAAAGAGAGTCTTGATTGTCGTATATGAGTGTAAGGCTGTGTGAGTGTCTTCGAAAGAGAGAAGAGAGAAGCTTAGGGTTTATTTGGTGAATGCCGTCTGTTTGGTGGCTGCTTTGTCTCGTGTCAGTGTAGGCACTGTATTTTTGCATATAAGTCCCGATGATGAGTCTCACATGGAGACACTACCTCTTTAATTGTTAAAGTCGCGGGAAACAGACGTCGGAAGGGAATAGTCAAGAATTGACGCATTGTTGGATTTAATTCGCTGGATTAGCTTCGGGTTCGCTTGTTGGACCTCCGTTTCAAAACACATCCCTAGCCCAAACCCCCGCAAGACACACACCAAGCCCACACACCACTAAGACACACACCAAGCCCACTAAAATGGACCAAATTCACGCCCAAAGACTCAAGCCACACGCCCACTCACCTTCCAAATTAACAAAAAACACATATTAAACACATGCATAAATCAAGCCAAATCCCCTTCCAAAATTAAAGAAATCCCATCAAATACTTTCCTAATTCACTTAAATTACATTCCCTAATTAAAATATACAAATCAAATCATATCCCTAACTAAAAGAGAAGAAATCAAATTAAATCAAATCACTTCCCTAATTAAAAGATTTTTCCTTATCACATACTAATTAAAAATATCTCCCATTAATGCACAAATCATTTTCCTTCTCAAACAAGGATAGCCCTCATCCCTTTGCCTATAAAAAGAACCATTCACCAACACATTAAACCCCGAGCTCACTCTCACACCCAAAGCACAAAAACTGCCTCCCATTGACGTGAAAGAAGAAGTCCCCACAGCCCCTACAAACCGCCCTCCATTGCCGTACCACACCATCACCAAAAATCTTGAATTGCCGCACCCCTCACTGCCCTGAAATAGCCGCATAACTGACCCATAGCCTTCACCAGCCAACAAATCAACGCCAAAACACTCTCATAGCCCCTCCACCCAACAACTCTTCACGCACAGATCCACACCTCATACAGTAACTTCACTCACACAACCCTAACCAGCCAACAAATCAACGCCACACTGCCCCTAGCTTTCATCAGCCCCTCACCCACCACTGCCTTTATCACGTAAGCAGCCTCCCAAGTTCCACTCACTGCCCCCTCATCCTGCACGCTACAGCCCTTCAACAGCCCTTCAACACAACCTAACTTCACGCACCTAAATTCCCTTCACAACAGCCCCTAAAGCAGCCCCAAACCCTCCAAAAACCGTAAAAATAGTGGCCTAAATTACCCTAAAACAATGACCAGAAAATACAGTGAAATGGAGTGAAAATAGCAGCCCAAACAGTGAAACAGCGAGGAAAACGTTGGATTAGTGAACCAGAAGAGTTGCGGAGTATCAACCCTTCCGACAGCCGTGTAACGCGCTTTCGATAGGCGACAAAAGAGGTTAGACCTGAGGGCACCTTTTTATTTATTATCTTTATTTTTTTATTTGTTTTAATACTTTATTTCGCATGAATGTTATGGATTGATGCATGATGTGAATTCCGGATGAACGGAATGCGTGTTCTCTTTTATGGTATATCGGATGGAAAGTCAGACATAAATTCCGTAGCCGATTCCGAATGGACGGTATTGCGGTTTGCACTCGGGATATAATGCCACGTACTACTTAAGAGACACACATATTTCGTTTCATCCAATCTTGTATTCGAGCATGATGTAGTTAGTAGATTATTTATTTATTTAGCATGATTTAATCTAGTAGGTTATTTATTTATCTAAGCATGATTTAGTCTAGAATATTGTTTATTTTTAAGTATGTTATTTCTTTATGCATGATTTAATACTTTGATTTTGCATTAGGAATTTAGTTTACGTTTTGCTTGAGTAGTTATTTATTTGTTCTTTGTGTTTGATGATTCGACATGCTCATTGTGTGATATTATATGCTTGCCGTTATAATGACTTATTTTTAAAGCATGCGAATTTAGTCATAGGATTTATTTTGATGAATGCAGACTAGATCTAAGTTACCTTTGAGCATACATGTTGAGTAGATTCGGTTAGTTTATTGCAAAAGTCATATCATTACAAGTGACATAAGTAAGGGACCATTCCGAACCCAACGGTTTGAGGTCTTCCCTTGCGAGGGGTGAGTGCGGCCTTAAATCATATTTTCTCGGTTCACACCGGGTGGCGACTCCATATTATTTCTCCGGTTTAGTTCCCCCGTGGGCTATTCTGTACTCCCAACTAGGCCGTGAGCCTAGAACAGCGTTGTCAAGTTCTGTTGTCTACAGTCTGGCGACTCCACCGTAAATAGAGAATTGGCCCCGAAATAATGTCTTGTAGTGATTGTGATTTGTGCTTTAGTTAACCGTGTCTATAGTGGGTTGAAAGGGGTTTAATCGAAGGTATCATTAAGGCTAGGTGATGGTTTGGTGTCTTCCTTCATTCACTACCCTTCTATAAGGAAAAGCTGTGAAGACACCTAAATAATCATTACTCACAGCTTGTTGTGACAGACTAATTTGGAGGACTTGTTGTTTATTCCTATCACCAAGGCGATAAGAGCCTAAGAGTCTTGGGTATTTAAGAGAGTTCGCTCCACCCTCCCTCTGGGGAATCTATAATAGGAAATCCATTTGACAGTTAGTCACACACCATAACTCGTTGGCACGTACCTTAAGGTATAAAAAAGGTGCGCTCACTTGGTCGCTTGAACCCTTGAGTGGGGAGTCCTAGTTGTGGGTAATCCTTCGTCAGCGGGAGCCTTTGTCTACACCCCCATAAACCCACACGTGAACTGTAGTTGTAGGACAAATAGAAACTATCCGTTTATGCCTATGTTTAGGACCATCATCATTTGGATTCAGTTGGAATTTTTATCATGAGGTATGAGCTTGTTGGGCCATTTAAACTGGGACGAATCTGTGCTTTATGGAAATTGGGCCAAAAGCTTCTAAAATGCCGATGGGTCACTTTATGTTTAGGCCTTTTATCATTTGAAGTTGTTTAGCCATGTTATCGCAAAAGTGTAAACCTATTGGGCATTTTCAACTGGGACAAGTTTGCACCGTGCAATGGCATGATTGAATGCTTTAAAATGATAATAGGCCGACTTATATATTCCATACATCGCACGCATCTCATGCATCTCATGCATACATGCATCATGTCAATCCCGTGTCTTAAAAGCCATCATAGATATCTGTTGGGTTAAGAAAAATAAGTTAGAACATTTATTGGGAAAATTCAGTACATCAATCGGTTCATCGCCAAGTTGAAGAAGGACCAGCCAGTGAAATAGAATGAGCAATGCCAGGAAGCCTTCGACAAGATCAGAGAATATTTGGTGAAACCTCATGTTTTGAAACCTCCAAGACTGGGCAAACCTTTGGTATTATATTTGGCTATTGAACCCGAAGCACTGGGGGCAATGATGGTACAAACAGATGAGACGGGAGTAGAGCATGCAGTCTACTACCTCAGTAAGAAGTTGCTTCCATACGAAGCCCGCTATCAGGAAGTGGAGAAGATCTGTTTAGCAGTAATATGGGCGTCCAAGAAATTACGCCATTACTTCCAATCCTACAAGATCCGAGTGGTAGGAAAGGAGAATCCTTTGAAGCACCTGCATTCAGTGCCTTCGCTAGTTGGAAAGTTGGGCAGATGGTTAATGTTGATGACATAGTTTGATATTGAGTACCTTACTTCTAAGGTGATCAAAGGGCGAGCCGTGGCAGAGTTCCTGGCGTTGCAACCCGTTGAAGGAGATCAGTACAAGTTTGAATTACCCGACGAAGAAATCCAAGCTATAGCAGTCCAGGGGTGGAAAATGTATTTCGATGGAGCAGTAAACTACAAAGGAGCCGGAATTGGGATCGTAATAGTAACCCATGGGGGAGAAACCTTGCCTATGGCCAAGAGGTTGACGTTCGAAGTAACTAATAACATGGCTGAGTATGAAGCATGTGCCTTCGGGTTGACTGCATTGGTAGCCTTGAGAGCTAAGAATGTTGAAGTTTACGGAGACTCAATGTTGGTAATCGGACAGATGCAAAGAGAATGGAAGTTAAAAGAAGAACGGTTGAAGCCTTACTTTTTCTACCTCAGAAATCTGGCACAGGTTATCCCTGACTACAAATTCCAGCACTTGCCGCGAGAAGAGAATCAGATGGTAGACGCATTGGCTACATTGGCCGAAACTTGGGAAAATCCGGAGAAATTGGTGATGAGACCACTAGTGTTGACAACAACGAGTAAACCTGTTTATGAGATAGAGAGAATCTTGGAAATAGAGATCAACGATGGAAAACCTTGGTATCATGATATCCAGCGGTACTTAGAACATGGGGAACTCCCGGGGAAGCGAGCAAAAAGGATAGAATAGCCATTCAGAAGTTGGCTTCTCAGTATGTAAGTTTGAAAGGAGAACTGTACAAGAGACAAACAAATAGTATTCAGTTGAAGTGTTTGAGAAAAGAAGAGGCTCAGAAAGTAATGGAAGAAGTATATGCTGGTGTATGTGACCGCATATGAATGGGCTGAATTTGTCTCGTAAGATTGTAAGACAAGGTTTCTACTGGTCAACCATGGAAGCGGACTGCGCGAAGCTGGTAAAGCACTGTCATGATTGTCAGGCGCATGGTAACTTGAATCATTTACCGCACATAGAGTTGCATGGGCTGTCAGAGCCGTGGCCTTTCTCAGCATGGGGAATTGATATGATCGAAGAGATTCGACCGAACGCATCAAATGGAAATCGCTTCATAGTAGTGGCAGTAGACTACTTTTCAAAATGGGTGGAAGCCGAGTCATTCCGTAATGTTACAGCAAAACAAATGGCAAAGATCATAGCTTGGAATCTCATTTGTTGATATGGTATGCCACACCACGTGGTCACAGACAATGGAGTCCAGTTTCAGGGAGAAACAAGGGCGATGTTATAGAAGTACGGAATAGGCCATCACAAGTCCTCACCTTACAGGCCGCAGGAAAATGGGGCAGCCGAGGCATCCAATAAGACGATAAAGACGATTTTAGCCAAGATGACTAAGAATTACAAAGATTGGGCTGATAAGCTACCGTATGCCCTGTGGGGATACAAAAATTCTGTGAGAACGATGACATGAGCCACACCTTACTCTTTGGTCTACGGAATGGAAACAGTACTGCCGGTGGAAGTTGAGATACAGTCCATGAGGGTATTAGCAGAAGCAGAGTTACCTGAACAAGAATGAACCTCACAGAGATTTGAATAGTTAGCATTGATGGATGAGAAGAGGATGAAGTCTTTGCATCACATGCAGATATACCAGAAGAGGTTGGCTCAAGCATTTAATAAGAAGGTGCGTCCTACCAAGATCAGAAATGGTGATTTGGTGCTTAAGCAGTCGAAGCCGTCGACAACTGACCCGAGAGGAAAGTTCAGACCAAACTGGGAAGGACCCTACATAGTACAGAAGGTAATGGGAAATGGAGCAGTGAGACTGTCAGACTTGGAAGGGAACGAGTTCACCGAGCCGATCAATATTGACAGATTGAAGCAGTACTTTGCCTGAGGAGGAGAAGACTGAACAGTCACCAAGAGAGTTGGTAGAAGACATAACCCGACGGGATATGAAAACTCATGCATGCATGCATACACGTAACATATTTTGCATTCCTTCTTGTGTTTTTTTTGTTTTGTTTTGTATTCATAGGTTTTGAAAAAGGAAAAGAGAAAGCGGCAAAGACAAGCCAATCATAAATAGTGAAAGCACAGTATCAGATTCAGGGTTGAGGCCCACATTGGTGTTAGTTTCGGGAAAGAATCCCAGAGCCGAGGCCCACATTGGTGTTAGTTTGGGTGGTAATCCCAGGGTTAAGGCCCATATCAGCATGAGTTTCGGGAGTGGATCTCAAGAGGCGGAGCCCACATTATCGGCAGTCAAAAGGAAGAATTCTGTGGAGTGAGTGAGTGAAAAAAAAAGTGAGAGAGAAGTCTTTGATAGTTACGCATCTGTTCGGTGATGACATTTTTTGCTGTAGGGAGAAACCTTAGAAACGATAAGTGCGAGACGTGCTCTCGTCCAGTATTCTGAATGGATTGATCTCGGCTAGACTCACGAGCACTTGATTACAGGATCTTAACAGTAGAAGCCTGAGTAGTTGGCGAGATGACTAGTTGAAGAGATGATGGATCAGTGAATGACCATTTGCCTGGATGTCCACCCTCGTTTACTTATGCTACGATATATGATATGGTTGGAAGCAAAGGAAAAGTCTCTGCGAAAAAAGTAAAAGAAAAAAATAGACTGCCTATAACCAATAAGCGTGAAGCTACCCATGGGCGAGTATTAGGACCACCATGAGGAGAAATGCTACCTTAAAGGGTAGGTGTGTCAAAGAAAAAGAAAAAAAAAAAGAAAAAAAAAAGAGAAAGAAAAAAGAAAGAAAAAGAATGAAAAGAATGAAAAGAAAGAGACAAGAAAAAAGAAGAAGACCATATCATGTTAAGTATGACGGAGTAATCACAGAGTGTGATCGAGACATCTAGATTGGTTAGACCCACTCATCTGATTCTCCGAGACGAAATCATCGAGTTGGCTTACTTAAGGAATAAGCTGCGAGAGAACCTTAGCACACACACACTAGGAGTCTAGTTCAGATCACCTATTCAGACGATTGGAGTTGAGTGTATCGAGTACTTTGAAGGTTCTCAGGTTTCGACGCGAAGCATTCGTTGATGACGAAAATATATCTAGCTATCAGGGCTATCTCATGAGATGCAATATAGTATGTTGAAATAAACCATCACATCATCAATATCAATTTTTTGGATGAGTCCCGAGGGCGAGGCCCACATCATTATCAGTATCAGTCTTGCCTGGTACGGCACTCTGGGAGTGAGGCCCACATTAGCATCAGTATCAGTCTGGCCGGGTATGGCATTCTGGGGTGAGGCCCACATCATTATCAGTAATAGTCTTGCCTGGTATGTCATTCTGGGGGTGAGGCCCACATCATTATCGGTGTTAGTCTTGCCTGGTATGGCACTCTGGGGGCGAGGCCCACATCATTACTAGTATCAGTTCTGCCGGGTATGGCACTCCGGGTATGGAGATACAGCATCAGTTCTGCCGGGTATGGCACTCCGGGTATGGAGATACAACATCAGTTCTGCCGGGTATGACACTCCGGGTATGGATATACATCATCAGTTCCGCCAGGTATGGCACTCCGGGTATGGAGATACAACATCAGTTCTACCGGGTATGGCACTATGGGTATGGAGACATCAATATCAGTTTTGCTAGGTACAACACTCCGGGTATGGAGACATCAGTATCATCTTGCCAGGTACGACATTCCGAGTATGGAGATATCACTACGACACTCTAGGTATGGAGACGCAACTGCGACACCTCGGGTATGAGGTTTATCTTGCCAGGTACGGCACTCGGGGTATGGAGACACTACTGCGACACTCCGGGTATGGAGACACAACCGCGACACCTCGGGTATGAGGTTTAGCATGCCAAGTATGGCACTCCATGTATGGAGACACCACTGCGACACTCTAGGTATGGAGACCCAACCGCGACACCTCGGGTATGAGGTTTAGCTTGCCAGGTACGACACTCCGGGTATGGAGACACCACTGCGACACTCTAGGTATGGAGACGCAATCGCGACACCTTGGTTATGGGGTTTAGCTTGCCAAGAACGACACTCCAGGTATGGAGATATCACTGCGACACTCTAGGTATGGAGACGCAACCGCGACACATCGGGTATGAGGTTTAGCTTGCCAGGTACGACACTCCGGGTATGGAGATATCACTGCGACACTCTAGGTATGGAGACGCAACCGCGACACCTCAGGTATGGGGTTTAGCTTGCCAGGTACGGCACTCTGGGTATGGAGATATCACTGCGACACTCTAGGTATAGAGATGCATCTGCGACACCTCGGGTATGGGGTTTAGCACGCCAGATATGGCACAACAAAATTAACTCTGCGACACTTTAGGTATGGAGATGCAACCGCGACGCCTCGGGTATGGGGTTTAGCACGCAGGGTATGGCGCAATCAAATCAACACAACACAACACAACATGGCAAGTCAAGTGGCAGCTGACGAGCCAGATAAGTAAAAATACATTGTATAAACTTTCATAGGATTGTCATTGTCACACACTACACAAGTCCCATCAAAGTGGGGGCGACTGTAGGCACTGTATTTTTACATATAAGTCCCGATGATGAGTCTCACATGGAGACACTACCTCTTTAATTGTGAAAGTCGCGGGAAACGGACGTTGGAAGGGAATAGTCAAGAATTGACGTATTGTTGGATTTAATTCACTGGATTAGCTTCGGGTTCGCTTGTTGGACCTCCGTTTCAAAACACATCCATAGGCCAAACCCCCACAAGACACACACCAAGCCCACACACCACTAAGACACACACCAAGCCCACCAAAATAGACCAAATTCACGCCCAAAGACTCAAGCCACACGCCCATTCACCTTCCAAATTAAAAAAACGAATATTAAACACATGCATAAATCAAGCCAAATCCCCTTCCAAAATTAAAGAAATCCCATCAAATACTTTCCTAATTCACTTAAATTATATTCCCTAATTAAAAGATACAAATCAAATCATATCCCTAACTAAAAGAGAAGAAATCAAATTAAATGAAATCACTTCCTTAATTAAAAGATTTTTCCTTATCACATACTAATTAAAAATATCACCCATTAATGCACAAATCCTTTTCATTCTCAAACAAGGATAGCCTCCATCCCTTTGCCTATAAAAAGAACCATTCACCAACACATTAAACCCCTAGCTCACTCTCACACCCAAAGCACAAAAACTGCCTCCCATTGCCGTGAAAGAAGAAGTCCCCACAGCCCCTACAAACTGCCCTCCATTGCCGCACCACACCATCACCAAAAATCTTGAATTATCGCACCCCTCACTGCCCTAAAACAGCCGCATAACTGACCCCTAGCCTTCACCAGCCAACAAATCAACGCCAAAACACTCTCACAGCCCCTCCACCCAACAACCCTTCACGCACAGATCCACACCTCATACAGTAACTTCACGCACACAGCCCTAACCAGCCAACAAATCAACACCACACTGCCCCTAGCCTTCATCAGCCCCTCACCCGCCACTACCTTCATCACGCAAGTAACCTCCGAAGTTCTACTCACTGCCCCTTCATCCTGCACGCTACAGCCCTTCAACAACCCCTCTACACAGCCTAACTTCACACACCCAAATTCCCTTCACAATAGCCCCTAAAGCAGCCCAGAGAATACATCAAAAACTATCCCAAAATAGTGACGAAACTGCAGCCCCAAACCCTCAAATAACTGTAAAAACAGTGGCCTAAATTACCCTAAAACAGTGACAAGAAAACACAGCAAAAACAGCAGCAAAACGGAGTGAAAACAGCAACCCAAATAGTGAAACAGCGAGGAAAAATGTTGGATTAGTGAACCGGAAGAGTTACGGAGCATCAACCCTTCCGACGGCCGTGTAACACGCTTTCGAGAGGCGAAAAAAGAGGTTAGACCTGAGGGAACCTTTTTATTTATTATCTTTCATTTTTTATTTGTTTTAATACTTTATTTCGCATGAATGTTATGGATTGATGCATGATGTGTATTCCGGATGAACGGAATGCGTGTTCTCTTTTGTGGTATATCGAATGGAAACTCGAACGTAAATTCCATAGCCGATTCCGAATGGACGGTATTGCAGGTTACACTCGGGATACAATGCCACGTACTACTTAAGAGACATACGTATTTCGTTTCATCCAATCTTGTATTCGAGCATGATGTAGTTAGTAGATTATTTATTTATTTAGCATGATTTAATCTAGTAGGTTATTTATTTATCTAAGCATGATTTAGTCTAGAATATTGTTTATTTTTAAGTATGTTATTTCTTTATGCATGATTTAATACTTTGATTTTGCATTAGGAATTTAGTTTACGTTTTGCTTGAGTAGTTATTTATTTGTTCTTTGTGTTTGATGATTCGACATGCTCATTGTGTGATATTATATGCTTGCCGTTATAATGACTTATTTTTAAAGCATGCGAATTTAGTCATAGGATTTATTTTGATGAATGCATACTAGATCTAAGTTACCTTTGAGCATACATGTTGAGTAGATTCGGTTAGTTTATTGCAAAAGTCATATCATTACAAGTGACATAAGTAAGGGACCATTCCGAACCCAACGGTTTGAGGTCTTCCCTTGCGAGGGGTGAGTGCGGCCTTAAATCATATTTTCTCGGTTCACACCGGGTGGCGACTCCATATTATTTCTCCAGTTTAGTTCCCCCATGGGCTATTCCGTACTCCCAACTAGGCCGCGAGCCTAGAACAGCGTTGTCAAGTTCTGTTGTCTACAGTCAGGTTGAGAGAAAGTCTAGGGTTTTTGTTGTTTGTGTTGCTGCCGAGTGAATGTGTGTGAGAGAGGAAGAAAGCCTCTAGGGTTTGGATAGGTTATACTTTTATAGTTTCAAGCTAGGGTTTCTATTTGTTATGCTTGTTAGGGTTTTCATTTCATTCTATGTGTGTGCGCGCCTCCCATCTCTTCATTTTGGTCAAGATTTTCCTTCCAAATTTGAGGGATCCAATCTTGGTTAATTTGGAAGGGGATTTGAATGGATTTGGCACATGTTTTGCATGAGGTTTTGTTATTTTTGATAGGGCTTGGGCATGTGGGCCTGGGTGTTGGATAATATGACCCATAGCGTCACTATTTGCACAGATCATTGTGTTGTTGTAGCAAATTAACTATGTAATAAGGAAATTGCACTCTCATCATTTGTGATTAGATCACCATAGATATATAAATGAAGAGAGGTCCCTATGATTAGTTCCTGGATTGAGATGATGAGACAGTATCAGTCCACGAAGGATTAATCATTAAATATCTCTAGCCGTAGTATTATCGAGACTGGACATCGATAATGCGGAATAGGCTAGTATTGCACTTGTGTGCGTTGTGAGGGCACAACGACATAGTTCTCATATATATAAGTATTGGATACTTATGCAAGTGCGATAGGAGGTCGTGTTTCACCGATGGTACGGGAAACAGCTTCGCTCTGGATAGACCCGCGGAATCCCATTGGTAGTATGTCTGCGTGTCTATGGGAGGCCGCATCAGGGTAGGTGTATATGATCTTAACCTGAGACTTGCATCGCTAGTACTTGCGACAATCGGTAAACTTTGGTTTGGTGGTTGGGGGACCTAAACTGGTTCTGTGTTCACCTCTTCTGGGTTTATCAGGAATCGTAGTGTACTGGGTGTGATGTCAAGATGGAAGTGTCACTTCAGACATATGGAGTTGATGATCGCGCAGGATACAGAACTAGTACTCTATAAATAGGTTGCAACCGTCGGGACAATATGACTAGGTCAGGATTGCCCGATTCAAAGAGACTAGTTGCTTGATGTCCGATATATGTTCCGTACGGGGCAGACACATTTCCAGCCCCAGGCCTAACATGTGATCGTCCGATACTGGATCGATATACGCAATACTACGGTATACTACGCTTGATACAGATCTATATATTCCTGTAAGAATATTTCTGGAGAATTGGGTAGGCATGGCGCTTTGCTAGAAGCCAACCTTGTCTTGTAAATCGGTATAAACGTAGTACGAGGTACTTACGTGTTCGGACAGTCCGACGATCGTATTTACTGCCAACATATCCGGAGATCTCATGGGTCGGTTCCTGAAGATTCACCGATGACGTATGACTCGCACTTTGATTAATCTGGGATTAATTAGAAGAGAGAGATAGAATTAATCTGGGATTAATTCGATGAGAGAGAAAATTAATCTGGGATTAATTACGGAGATATTTTATCTCGGATAAAATATCGTTAAAGAGAGAGAACGATTAATTTGGAATTAATCGATAAAATTAATATATTCGATATATTAATCGAAATTGGATTTTGACGCGGAATTAAAATTAGATTTTAATTCGGGCGAACGAATTAATTTAGAATTAATTCGTTAGCGACGTGAATAGTGATTTCGCTAGGCGTAATCATTTAATTACGACGCGACAGAAAATTCGTTAATTTGGAATTAGCGAACTCAAGCCCGAGAGTGATTGCGAGCGCATTCGCATTTCGATTTCGAGTGCGGCACGCAAGTCACATCAAGCGTCAAATCACTAGTCGCGTCAATCGTCAAATCAATTGTCACTTTGAGTGATGTGACTTGACAACATGTCACTTTATTAAAGTGATGTGATGTGACTTAAAGTAAAAAGTAAAAGTGATGGAATATGAAAAGGTTTGGAATATATATATGTTTATTTATTTTTGGAAAATAAATGAATAATATATATTACGTTTTCTTTTCCCTTTACACATCATTCGGTCCTCTCTCTCTCCAACATACGATTTCTCTTTTCTCTTCATTTCTTCCCTTCTGCATCTCACGGCTTCAAGCCGATTCTTCTTCTTTTTCTGGTTTCACCGAAAAATTGAGAAGCAAAATGGAAGATGAACAAGTGCTAGCACACCTTGAGTGATACATAGGTGATAGGGAAGTGATTCTTTGAGCATGGAAGCTTGAAGCTTGGAGCTTCAATGGAGCTCATCAATGGCCGAAAATGGAGGAGACCACCACCACCAACACCGAGCAGTCCACCTGTGCGCAGCTCACTGCCGAGCAGTAACATGCAGTGCGTTTTTGGTCTTGTTCTTCCTAGCATCAAACCCATCAATGTGAGTATGAATTCCGCCTTACTCCTTTGTGTATTCAACTCGTTTTATGCATGTTTGTGATCTTTGGGACTTGATTTAACTCTGACAATGGTATCAAGAGCTATTGATGCATAAAATCGAATTAGGGTTCTTGAGCAAATTTGGGGCTTTTTGATTTTAGCTTGATTCTGACAAATTGATTGTTTAAGAATGATTATATATGTTGAATTTGAGTTATATGTAATCAATTTGAAGAAAAATTGATTGGATTGATTTTCCCCAATTTGCTTATTTTTGGTCAAAACTTTAATTTGGGTAAACTCGATTTAGGCATGATTTGGTTGAATTGTTTGATGAAGTATGCTTGAATGAGGTTGAATTGAAGTTGTGCATGATCAATTTCAAGAAAATTGGATTAGATCAATTTTCCCCAATTCTTTAGGTTGAACATGTAACTTGAAATTGGGTAAAATGTGTTTGAGCATGTTTTAATTGAACTGGATGTTTAAGTGTGCTTAAAACATGTTTAATTGAGATTTGTGTGATCAATTTCAAGAAAATTGGATTGGATCAATTTTCCCCAAATTGGAGGCTTGGCCGAAAATTGCATAACCCTAATGTCTTGGTAATTTTGTTTTGTTTGATCATTGGATGACTTAAAACAATTGGTTAATGTTGTTTTGAAATTCAATTGGATTGAATTTTGATTTGGAACATTTTTTCCTTTTAAAGTGGCTTGGCCGAATCTTAATGAACATGAAATTCATTGTGATTTTTTGTTTTAATTCATTGGATGAATTGAATTGATTTGGAAATGATGATTGTGGATTCAATTGGATTGAAACCGAATCGAATTGAAAAACCCCTAATTGCCGAGACTTGAAAGCATGTAAATTGGTTTTGATTTTAATTGAATTATGTTGGACACTATTTGGTTGTTAAAGTGCATGATTAATTAGGCTAATTGATGTTTTAGAAATGTTAATTGGGTAATTGATTGTGTATTACACTTAGGTTAATTAATTGTGAAATTTGGAATTTTATAAGTTAATTATTTGGGCTTGATTTTGGAAATTGGGCTTGTTAGGTTGTAATTGGGCTTTGGGCTTTGTTGTAACAAAGTTGGGTTTAGGCAAAATTGGTTGGATCCAATTAGGCCAAAACCGAATCCAAAAGGTCAAATTATGACTTAATGGACCTTAATTATTTAATTGGGCCTAATGGGCCAAAATTAATTTAAAGGCTTATGGGGTAACTCCCGGATTGGGTTTTGGTTGTTCGGTTTGACCTGAGTTGACCAAAAGTCCACGCCTTATAGAAATTAATTAAAAGCCCATTGACTTTAATTAAATAAAACATTAGATGTTAATCGGGCTTTGAGACCCGTTGCGATTAAATTTGGAATTTAAGTCGTAAAGGTTCGTTAATAAAAGTGTAATATTTAATTTGGAATTAATATGAATTAGAATTAAATGCGTATTAAATTGGATTTAATTATGTAGTTTAATTTAATTCAAGAATTCGTACTTTGAGTACTTATTCGCAAACGAGTTTGACTCGAACAAATTCAAATCTTTGTTTGAACATTGGATGATCACTAATAATCAAGATTAATTAATTTGATTGATTGATTGATAACATGCTTGTATGAATACATGGTTGTGATGTTTGAATAATGTATATCGGATGGATATTAGTCGGGTTGGCGATTTTGGAAATTGTAATAAATTTGATTTATTAAATTGGACCTGCGTGTCCAGCCTTATCTCCTATTTCTTTGTATTCTCTTCTCACCTATTCCCCTCCATATTAAAGAGGTTTCTTTAGAAGTGTAGTGTAACGGGTAGAAGTAATACAAGTGCTAGCGGGAGAGAGAAGGTGAGAGATTTGATCTAGGATCAATGTAAAATATCCATCCGCATATCATTATTATTTTATTTCATACTCGCTTTATTATGTGTTTAGAATGCATGCTTAAGGGTGTATGATGATGAGACCTTAACAAAGATAATTAAATTGGTAGCCAATTTGCACGCGAAAAACCCTCGTTCTATATTAAGCGATTATCCTTCCATTGAATGATTCTTGTTCAAGATCCAATTGGCATTGGTTTGTTGGCCAAAGTCAAGACCTTGTCAATTGGATGTATTTGAATCATGAGGGTTTTGTTCCACATCGGTGTCTTGTCCAAGTTGTGATTTGTTGGCCAAAGTCAAGATCACTTCTTGTCCAACGACATTGATTACGAAACTTTCCTTGTCAATGGGTCCCGCTTAACTGGAGTCATTAGGTTTGTTGTGCCAAAGCCAAGGCCTAGATGATTCGGAGGATATGGTCAGGAAAATGTATTAGATACATTGGCGTAAATAATATGTTTAGGACTTGGATGTCCACCTAACCGGATCTAGGAATTGGATTGGATCCAATTGATCTGTGAGATCTACCTAGTTAAATAGCATACAGCTTGTTGGCCAAAGTCAAGGTTGTATGTTATTTAATAGGATCCTAGCCCACTAGGAAACACGGTTTCCCGAGTACTCCGAAGAGGGTTAGAGGCTCGACGAAAATAGTGGGAGGTAAGTATTGAATTTGCAACAATCGTTCAATTACTCGCTAAACACGCTCATTTATTTTACTCGTCGTATTAATCAAAAGTATTAGTTGGACTAATATTTTATGTTGTTTTAAATATATATATAGTTGGACTATATACAAACTCATTCAATTATAGTTGATTTAATAATTGGATTATAGTAATCAATATAATGAATTAAATGATAGTTGATTTTATAATTGGATTATAGTAATCAATATTAAAATTATAGTTGATTAATAATTGAATTATTGTAATCATTATAATAAATAGTACCTTATTAAATTGATTAAATAGTTGGACTATTAAAATCAAGAAAGAATTGAAAGGTTGAATATTTAAAATATATAATCCTTGGGATTAAATGTTTTAAATGATTTAATTTTCAATTGGGAATTAATAATAGGTTAATTTATTTGATAAAATAACTTATTATGACTAAGCCCATAATTAAGCAAATAGTAGAGCATAAAATCTTTGGAAGATTTGTGATGATGACTTTAATGCTTAATTAATATACTTATAATAAATCTATCATTAGATTTAAAAGTATCAAAGTTTGCAATTGGGTATGTAGCACAAGGTGCACATCGTTTCGATATTCCGAAACCCAAGGCTTGGCCAAGGTTTGTGAAATATTGAAAAGGATAATTGACATATCCCGAAGTGACTACCATTTGGATATGGAAGACACGAAGGAGTTAAAGAAAGGGCGAGGCTCTAACTTTAAAAATGTTTGTCAAAGTTATGTTCACTACTAGTATTGAAATTAGATTTTAAATACTTAGTGTGATACATAAAATATATGTATTAATGTTCAGAATCCGCTAAGAGCTGGATACTGACCTCTGCGAATCGGAAACGGGACGAAAGTCGCTGTTTTGACCGTAGATACCTAAGTTTAGGAACTACCCTTTGGGTATGTACTTAAATTAGGAACTGTTATAATGTAACTAGTTTGACTAGAGACATTATCTCTATATCAGTGTTTAATCCGTTGCGGATAAAACCTTTATATTATAGAACACTAAGTGTTTTATTATATAAAGATGATACTGAGATAAATACATTAGATGTAAATAACATAATTTATATTTTGAATATAAAGAAAAATCTCAAACATATAAAATGACAAATAAATAGCTCAAATTGATTTGATCAATAGAGACTTATTTGTGGCATTGTTGTCTAGGACACAATTAAATAAGACTCGTATATCCACACTTTTGAAGAGTGGATACTAGGACTGATTTGACTATTCAAATAAGGTCTACGAATCTAGTTTATTAGGTAAGGTACCTAAAATACTATTTACTTGGTAATAGTAAAAGTGCCACCGATCTGTTAGCCCTATTCATGGTGAAGTAAGTGGGCCCATATCCAGCTGGGCTAGATGTGAACATGAATATTTCGTGACCTTAACGGATGTGGCATCACGTTATGGTTATGTGTTTCTTTTGAAGAACACAGATCGTAAACTTTAGAGTTTCGACACGAATAGAAAAACAGATCGGCTATAGTATTATGCCGCCACGGTAAGACCGTATTAGAAAATACTTAAGCAGTAAGTTTCATATGTACATGAAAGAGTACTGTATTCTTTCATATGAGGACTCCTCCTGAGACACGTCAGTTAGACGGTGTGTGTCCGAACTAAAACCGAATTTTGTTGGACATGATAAGGTTTATCACGAGTCGCTCTGAGCTACTATTTCCTTCTACAGGATATGCATTAACAGTGCAAAACTTATTAGAATAAGGTTCCATATAAATCTGTTTGACAGATGTCATATAGGATATGAACAGGAAAGAAACAGGGTTTCTCATTCCTGATAATTTGGGTATGCCAGGCATAACGTTTGGATGATACCAAACTAATAGACCCAAATTGGATAAGTGCCAATATAGGTTATCCTAAGGGAACCATAAGTATAGTACTTATAAATCTCACATGAGAACAATTTGATTGTTGCTCACCATGCGGTTTTCCTGAATGGAATACCGATATGCAGTGGTCAGTGGGAGGATAGTGATACTCGATGAAAATCGGAGTTATACTATTCTAGGCACGAAGTCCTTAATGGACACAAACAGTTCATCAATGATGAACCTGTACCATTAATCTTCAAATACACAAGAACTTCGTAGATCAGGATAGAGTCAGAAAACAACCTAGGGTATGGGTTTCTGATCTAACCTCATAAAGATGTCAATCTTATGAAGGTGTACCATCCAACTACGTTTTGAGGAAGTGATACGATGTATCGACTCTCTATTATGGCAAAGTGCCATGAATCCGAAATGGATTCCATGTATAACAACTATTTTGGATACTAGTTGTACCACAAGGCATTGTGCCTATTGGTACATTAAACGTCTTCAAGGAAGACATACATGGATGGCAACATACCAACGTACAAAGCTAGGCTCTTGACGAAAAGGTATCGTTATCAACATCGTGTTAATAACGGTTCAACCTTTTGCTTGTTGCCATGGTAAATCCATTTTGAAGATGCTTGTTGATAACTGTATATTTCATTTATGAAATATGTCAGTTACAAATCAAAATCGCTTTCCTGAAAAGGAAACCTTTTGGAGAATGTTTATAAATTCTGACGATTTTGTATAACCGACAAACAAGGTTTGCGGATTATTCAATCCATGTTTGGATTGAAGCAAGCATAAAGTTCTTGGAACTGTCGTTTTGAAATAATCATAATGGTTTATGATTTGACTCAAAACAAAATAATTCTTGTGTATATAAGGAGGTTAGTGAGAGCGCACTGACAGTTAAATTCCCATAAAGCAATTGGTGAAAGCTTGGCTTTCATAGATATTCTTTCATAGAAATTCTCCATAGAATTCTGGGGAGTAACAACCTTTATTCAAGGAATAAAGATCTACTGGGATAGATTTGGAGTTGTTAACACTCTCTCTGAGAAATTGTACATTTAAAATGTACTTGTATTGGTGTCTCATACGCTTCGAGCATATGGAGTCACAATCGGGTCAATCCAAGTGATAGTCACTGGATTGAAGTTAAGAACATCTGTTAGTATCTTTGAGAACTAAAGATGCTATCTTAAACTATGGAGAAGGAGAACTTGAAGTGACTGGGATCACTACAGCAAGTTTCCAAACAATTAAATACTATGGTACTATAAAGTTTGAATAACGGGACAGTGAGCTGGAAATCTTCCAAGCAAGATAACTGTTGCCGAATAAACAACAAATGTGCGGATTATTGCTGCAGCTGAGGCAGCAATAGAAGTCTTTGGATTGAAATAAATCTAATTAGATTAGATATAGTTCTGTTAGCAGCTGAGCTAGGCGTCAGCACATGCTAAGGAATTAAAGGTCTCATCGACGATCCAGATATATACTTCTATATCATCTGATTCGTTCGGATCATACATCGTGGCGATGTGATGATCGTATAAATCGCGTCAAACGATAATCAAACAAATCCGCTGAAGAAAACCTTTTCTCAGCAATTTGAGCGAACCATACGTTGTTCGGGTGTTAGACACTCGAGTGACTGGCTATGTGCCAAGTGGGAGATTGTTGGATAATATGACCCATAGCGTCACTATTTGCACAGATCATTGTGTTGTTGTAGCAAATTAACTATGTAATAAGGAAATTGCACTCTCATCATTTGTGATTAGATCACCATAGATATATAAATGAAGAGAGGTCCCTATGATTAGTTCCTGGATTGAGATGATATGAGACAGTATCAGTCCACGAAGGATTAATCATTAAATATCCCTAGCCGTAGTATTATCGAGACTGGACATCGATAATGCGGAATAGGCTAGTATTGCACTTGTGTGCGTTGTGAGGGCACAACGGCATAGTTCTCATATATATAAGTATTGGATACTTATGCAAGTGCGATAGGAGGTCGTGTTTCACCGATGGTACGGGAAACAGCTTCGCTCTGGATAGACCCCGCGGAATCCCATTGGTAGTATGTCTGCGTGTCTATGGGAGGCCGCATCAGGGTAGGTGTATATGATCTTAACCTGAGACTTGCATCGCTAGTACTTGCGACAATCGGTAAACTTTGGTTTTGGTGGTTGGGGGACCTAAACTGGTTCTGTGTTCACCTCTTCTGGGTTTATCAGGAATCGTAGTGTACTGGGTGTGATGTCAAGATGGAAGTGTCACTTCAGACATATGGAGTTGATGATCGCGCAGGATACAGAACTAGTACTCTATAAATAGGTTGCAACCGTCGGGACAATATGACTAGGTCAGGATTGCCCGATTCAAAGAGACTAGTTGCTTGATGTCCGATATATGTTCCGTACGGGGCAGACACATTTCCAGCCCCAGGCCTAACATGTGATCGTCCGATACTGGATCGATATACGCAATACTACGGTATACTACGCTTGATACAGATCTATATATTCCTGTAAGAATATTTCTGGAGAATTGGGTAGGCATGGCGCTTTGCTAGAAGCCAACCTTGTCTTGTAAATCGGTATAAACGTAGTACGAGGTACTTACGTGTTCGGACAGTCCGACGATCGTATTTACTGCCAACATATCCGGAGATCTCATGGGTCGGTTCCTGAAGATTCACCGATGACGTATGACTCGCACTTTGATTAATCTGGGATTAATTAGAAGAGAGAGATAGAATTAATCTGGGATTAATTCGATGAGAGAGAAAATTAATCTGGGATTAATTACGGAGATATTTTATCTCGGATAAAATATCGTTAAAGAGAGAGAACGATTAATTTGGAATTAATCGATAAAATTAATATATTCGATATATTAATCGAAATTGGATTTTGACGCGGAATTAAAATTAGATTTTAATTCGGGCGAACGAATTAATTTAGAATTAATTCGTTAGCGACGTGAATAGTGATTTCGCTAGGCGTAATCATTTAATTACGACGACGGACAAAATTCGTTAATTTGGAATTAGCGAACTCAAGCCCGAGAGTGATTGCGAGCGCATTCGCATTTCGAATTCGAGTGCGGCACGCAAGTCACATCAAGCGTCAAATCACTAGTCGCGTCAATCGTCAAATCAATTGTCACTTTGAGTGATGTGACTTGACAACATGTCACTTTATTAAAGTGATGTGATGTGACTTAAAGTAAAAAGTAAAAGTGATGGAATATGAAAAGGTTTGGAATATATATATGTTTTATTTATTTTTGGAAAATAAATGAATAATATATATTACTTTTTCTTTTCCCTTTACACATCATTCGGTCCTCTCTCTCTCCAACATACGGTTTCTCTTTTCCCTCTCATTTCTTCCCTTCTGCATCTCACGGCTTCAAGCCGATTTCTTCTTCTTTTTCTGGTTTCACCAACACCGAAATTTGAGAAGCAAAATGGAAGATGAACAAGTGCTAGCACACCTTGAGTGATACATAGGTGATAGGGAAGTGATTCTTTGAGCATGGAAGCTTGAAGCTTGGAGCTTCAATGGAGCTCATCAATGGCCGAAAATGGAGGAGACCACCACCACAACACCGAGCAGTCCACCTGTGCGCAGCAGCTCACTGCCGAGCAGTAACATGCAGTGCGTTTTTGGTCTTGTTCTTCCTAGCATCAAACCCATCAATGTGAGTATGAATTCCGCATTACTCCTTTGTGTATTCAACTCGTTTTATGCATGTTTGTGATCTTTGGGACTTGATTTAACTCTGACACTTGGAAGTTGCATGGGTTTCATGGGCTTTGGATATGTTGTATGGCTTTGTGTGGTGTGGGTGTGTATGACATGGATAACTGGGCTTTCATTGGTTGCGGGGGTTTTGGGCCAAGGCTAATGTTTAAAACAGAAATTGATAAGCGAACCCGAGGCTAATTTAGTGGGTTCAAGTTTGACGAGGTATTGATTTTAGAGTTTTCCCTTCCAGTATTCATTTCCTGCGACTTCCGTGACTTATCAGGTAGTGCCTCCATATGAGGCTCATCATTGGGCATTATGCAAAAATATAGTGCCTACAGTCGCCCCCACTTTGATGGGGCTTGTGCAGTGTGCATTAATGATAATCCTATCAAAATTATGCATGCATTTTTACTAACTTGGTTCGTCAGCTGCCGCTAGACTTACCTGTTGTTTTGCGAGATGCTTCGAACTGAGTTGATCTGGTAGTGAGATGCTTCGACCTCTGGTTCATTCCCGAACCATTACTTGAGAGATGGATTGGTTCATTCCCGAACCGTTACTTGATGAGATGGTTCATTCCCAAACCGTTACTTGAGAGGTGGTTCATTCCCGAACCGTTAATTGAGAGGTGGTTCATTCCCGAACCGTTACTTGAGAGAGGTTGGTTAATTCCTGAACCATTACTTGAGAGAGGGTTCATTCCCGAACCATTATTTGAGAGATGGTGGTTCATTCCCGAACCGTTACTTGATGAGAAATAGTTCATTCCCGAACCGTTACTTGAGAGATGGTTCATTCCCGAACCCTTACTTGAGAGATGGTTCATACCCGAACCGTTACTTGAGAGATGGTTCATTCCCAAACCGTTACTTGATGAGAGATGGTTCATTCCCGAACCGTTACTTGAGAGATGGTTCATTCCCGAACCGTTACTTGATGAGAGATGGTTTATTCCCGAACTGTTACTTGAGAGATGGTCCATTCTCGAACCGTTACTTGTTGAGTTGGTTCATTCCCGAACTGTTACTGATGAGAGATGGTTCATTCCCGAACCGTTATTGATGTGAGATGGTTCATTTTTGAAATGATACTGATATGAGATGGTTCATTTTTGAACCATTTCTGAGTTGAGATGGTTCATTTTTGAACCGTTCCGGTGTGAGATGGTTCATTTTTGAACCGTTCATGAGTTGAGATAGTGGCGAGGCGCTTTGACCCTTAGGTTTTGTTCCCAAACCACCGAGTGTGTTTTGTTCCTAAATTGAGTTGAGTTTGTTGCCATTCCCAGCTTGCTCGTCTTTGCTGTTTTTTTCATTTTTTTTCTTCAAAAACCTGCGAACACAAAAATTACGTGTATGTGACGTGTATGCATGGATGTATTTCCTATTCCGATGGGTTAGGCCTTCCTTGTGCTATTTGGTGCCCTTTGCCTACAAATGTCTTCGGTCGCCCCATGGGGCAGCTTACAATTTCCTTCTACCAGTTCTCTTCTGGTGATTGCTCAGTTTTCTTTGGTCCCATGACTTGAGATCCCATTATGTTCCTTATTCGCGGGGTGCTAGACTGGTCGCCCCCGGACCAGGTTTAGCTTTCTGCTCTCTACTGCGTGCACTGGGTCACGGTGAATTACCCATTTTTTGAAAGCGGCCTCATCCTTTTGGGATACTGAAAGTCATGTCTTCTGATTCCCAGATTTTTGAAGTATGACTTCTCTCGGAGGAGTTTGCTGCTATTCTTGGCTTGGATTTTTCTCCTACTACCTTCCGACGATGTTGTGTTTCCAATGTCTATACCCTCGGGAGGCCTTTGAAGTTTTCCTTATTTTACAGGTTCGTACTATATTTTGTTTAAGCTGTCTCCTAATAGTTACATATATTATTGTCCTCAAAGGATGCCTAGTAATGAAACCATAGAACCTTCAAAGCACTCAATGCAACTCAAATCTGAGTTTTTAAATAAACGATCTAAGCCAGACTCAAAGTGTGCGTGTGTAAATGTTCATTCACAGCTTGATTCCCAGGTAACCAACTCAATGATTTTGTTTTAAAAATTGGGATCGATGGGTCAAACCAACCTAGATGTCTCAATTACGCTTTGCAATTGCTTCTCTATGTTCAAAGTGGTATGATTTTCTTTTTTTTTCCTTTTTCTTTTGTCTCCTCTTTTTTTCAACACACCTACTCGTTAAGGTAGCATTTCTCCTCATGGTGGTCCTAATATTGCCGATGGGTAGCTTCACGCTTATTGGTTATAGGTGGCTTAAATTGTTTTTAGAGACTTTTCTATTATTTTCAACCATACCACACATCATAGCACAAGCAAATCAGGATAGACATCTAAGCAAACAGTCATTCATTGACCTGCAATTTCTTCAACTCGTCACATTGCCAACTATTCAGGTTTTCACTGCTAAAAACCTATAATTAAGTGCTTTACGAGTCTAACATAGATCAATTACTTAAAGTTTCGGATAAAAGTACATCAAGAACTTATCGTTTCTAAGATTTCACCCTAAAGAAAACAATTTCATCATTGGACTTATATCTAACTATTAAGGACTAAAAACAAACAATTTTTTTTCTTTTTTCTTTTTTCTTTTTTTTTGCAGAAGGCCCCCCTATGGTCTTTCTATTATGGCCGTAAAATTTTTTGTTTCTCCGCTTCTCTCCCTCGATATCCATGTTTGTTAAACTGTTATTGACAAGCCTTCATTATTCTCCAACCTAACGGATATCTATTATGGTTTTTAAAAACAAAGGGTTAGCATGATGCGTGTATGCATGCGATGCATGAGATGCATGTGGTTATCAAAACGGCATATATCCTTTCTACTTTAATCCTCCCACACTCCGATGGTGAATGTCGTCTGTTTGGTGGCTGTGTGAGTATCTTGATTGTCGTATATGAGTGTAAGGCTGTGTGAGTGTCTTCGAAAGAGAGAAGAGAGAAGCTTAAGGTTTATTTGGTGAATGTCGTCTATTTGGTGGCTGCATTGTCTCGTGTCAGGTTGAGAGAAAGTCTGGGGTTTTTGTTGTTTGTGTTGCTGCCGAGTGAATGTGTGTGAGAGAGGAAGAGAGCCTCTAGGGTTTGGATAGGTTATGCTTTTATAGTTGCAAGCTAGGGTTTCTATTTGTTATGCTTGTTAGGGTTTTCATTTTATTCTATGTGTGTGCGCGCCGCCCATCTCCCCATTTCGGTCAAGATTTTCCTTCCAAATTTGAGGGATCTAATCTTGGTTAATTTGGAAGGGGATTTGAATGGATTTGGCACATGTTTTGCATGAGGTTTTGTTATTTTTGATAGGGCTTGGGCGTGTGGGCCTTGGAAGTTGCATGGGTTGCATGGGTTTTGGATAGGTTGTATGGCTTTTTGTGGTGTGGGTGTGTATGACATGGATAAATGGGCTTTCATGGGTTGCGGGGGTTTTGGGCCGAGGCTAATGTTTAAAACAGAAATTGATTAAGTGACCCCGAGGCTAATTTAGTGAGTTCAAGTTTGATGAGGTATTAATTTTAGAGTTTTCCCTTCTGGCATTCGTTTCCCGCGACTTCCGTGACTTATCAGGTAGTTCCTCCATATGAGGCTCATCACTGGGCTTTATGCAAAAATGTAGTGCCTACAACAAGTAAAGTGCTTAAAGAAGAAAAAAGTCCAAAAAGTGATGGAGGAAATCCATGCAGGGGTGTGGGGCCGCACATGAGCAGGCTCAATTTGTCCTATAAAAGTGTAGCACCCCGCTAGAGGCAGGATGCTACCGGCAAGAGACATGATTAACTCATCTCCATAAGCCTCCAAATTTACAAAAAATCGGGCATGATGTATCCTAAAATTGGACAACCTGGATCACAGTCCAACAACAAACGGAATCTAAGAAAACCTCAAACAAACAAAAGGACCTAAGGTCCACACAACACATATCAAAATCATATCCTAAGGGCTTCGTGCCCAAATCATCTATCAACACTCAATGGCACTGTGCCCACAACATCATAGAAAATTAAAACATTTACTTATTACAAATAGCATGCTCAGCACGTCAACCAAAACAATAACCAAATATCATAAACTTCTAAAACTTCTCTCATACACTTACGAGGGTGAGTGCCGCTTGGGTGATCCGCGTCTCGAACATAACTTCCAAAGCCGAAGTGGTTGACCCACCTGATATCTAACCTGTAAAACTAGCAAACTGGTTTGGTGTGAGTTATAAAAAATCATTAAGTAACCATGCTAGTATTACAACAAACATGTCAAACATATACAACAAACAAACAAATCAAATATATCAGCAGTTTATCAGAATTGCTAAATTGTTCCAAGTTTAGATTTATCAACTTTTATTATCCTTTATACTTTATCATGACAAATTCTCATATATGACAATTTGTTAGCCAAACAGTCAAATATCACAAAGTATCATTCCAAACATCACATAACAAGTCATTTTACATCGAATCCATTTCCATCATATGAGACGTGGAGTCAAATTTATTATACTTTATTATGATTAAGCATATTTGAAATGTCATCAAATCAATTAAAACAAACATACTTCCTTCAAATCAAAACATATTTTATTCTATTTAAAGCTTACTTTCTTCAATACTAAAACAATCTTTCTTTAACCTTCTTTAAATATGATAACCTTACTATAGCTTAACACTTGGGGTTCATTTGCATTCACACATATCGTAGCACACTTCTATTATACACATGCAAATGCAATTTCAGAATTATTACACACATATGTACCTACCAATACAACTTAACAAACACGCTAATAACCTTTAATATTCACATCGATATTAAATCATCCATTCATTTCACATAAGCCTACACAATCCATACATATCACGAGTTCTATCATACACATACATACGCTCAAACATTTTTACAAACATCATGGAACCAACCATGAAGTGCACATTACAATCGATCCATCAAAGATCACATCATTCAACAATACATACATACAGCTGACTTACACATATAATGCTTGTACGAGACTCATTACCTATTTTAGAATATGTATGAGATGAATTACGTCCGAACATATTCCTAACCAGCTCGACTACTATACCACGACAACATAAACCAATCAAACATACATACATGCATGCATATCACGACACACCAAACTCATCGCACAACTTCTCATACACAAGTACATCCCTGACAAACACTCCATACATACTTATGTTTCAAAACATACGAATATACATCTTACTATGAATTTATATCTTTAATAGTTGTCATATCTTTTATTTTATCGATCAAATATATTGATTTTTAGAATTTCTATCTAGAAACATTTGATATAATAACTTTACCAAATAAACATATCCATTCGGGGAATACTTAGTTTATACTCTTTCCTTTCCACAATTAATCATTCCAATCTCTATACAAATAAATCACATGTATAAGACAATAACAACTTATTCATATTACATATGCCTACATAAACTAAAGCCAATTCTGAAATCATGATTTGCTCCATTTACCAATTCCATATATCCAACCTATACATATCTTAACATCATATGAATATAAGAATACATGTTCATATACTTATACATTTACGTATTCATTCACATACACAATTTCATATCGTTACAGGTTCATACTCTTACGTACATTCATACATACACATAGACAATAAGCTTATCAAATATTTCACTTCAAAACACATCAATACATACATACAGACATTAATATCAATGAACCTCTCACTTCATATCATAGTAATAACAAAATTCATACATGCAATGGTCGTTTCACTTAACTAAACATAACCTTGAACTTATTTCTCAAACTACTTCTTAACTATCATCTTTTTAACCTAACATCTTAACTATCCTCTTTTTAACCTAACATATCAATCATATATGTATATTTAAAACACGAATTCACCAATTAAGCTCTCATCGCATGCGTTACTTCATAGCTTCGAGAATCCTCCAGATCCTAGTCAAGTCTGGCAAAACAAATGGCGAAATACCGTTAGAATCGTAACTTTACAGAATTCTTGACTTAACTAATAAGAAATTTCGGATCTTTCCGGGACAACCCAATGAAGTTCGATTTCAATGATTTCAGTTCTATTATTCTTAAAACACCATTACAAACTAATTCGAGCCACTAGTGAACTTAAATCCTCGATTTACGTATTTTTTAAAAATCTTCCAAAAAAGTTTCCGAAAACGTTACAGAAGAGTCCCGAATCCTCCGAACTTACCTGGATTTATCTAAACATTCTCGTAATATCATATATAACTCATATCTATCATTAAAATAAAAACACATCATTATATTCAAAAACCCACTTTTACCGGAAACTTGCATATTCTATCGGATTTATCAAATTCATTCCGTTTTCACTCTGATTCTACCAAATAAACATATTCAATATACTAATACTCAAACAATTCAATTGATATCACTATTCTACTCTACGAAGTTACTGGATACATCCAAAAATTTAACAATATACTTTAAATTTATGAATTTTTACCGGGAGGTCTTACCAAGATTTCGAGGGCATATACGAACTCCAAACGATCCTATGAACACGCTAGAATTGACGAAATTCTGATCGGAGTAACTGTTCACCATTAGTCACTATTCATCCAAATATCTCTTCCCTGTTTTGCGTGCAACCTAATACAGAACGAAAAATCTATCACCAGTTACTTGTAGTACTCTTCGAGAGCTTCGATTTGGCGGGTGGCTCTGGTCGTGAAACAAAGCAATGAGCCAGGATCGAAAAACCTAAACTCGCGCCTATCTTTCATTTTTCTCACCGGTGCCAGCGATCTGGGGGATGCCGCCGGACACCAAATGGTGGAGGGATGGCTGGCGCACTCCATTGGTTGGTCGAGCGGCCAGCGTGACCAGCAGCGCAATGGGTGATATTTGGGAATGAGGGTGCATGTGTGAGATGTGGAAAGGTTATATAGTGTTAGCAATTTCTTGAAACTTAGAGGTATATATAGAAAATTTTCAAAAAATTATGTTTTTACCCCTGTAAAATTATTATCAGCCCTATGTCATGTGCTTCCTCGGAAATTCATATTTTTGAGGCCCTTATGATGCAAATTTCAAAAAGTGTTCAATACAAAAGTTGTTCGTCTCGGATAACGAGTCTGATAGTTCAAGAATCAAATCAATCGAAGTTCGTTTACTATTTTTATAGGTGAAACAAGAAAATTTTACGCGTATAATGATATAAATAGTTATCGTGCAATCGGTTCTCGAAACCACACGTTTTCCAATGTGAAAAAACTTCTCTTAAAAATATTCTAACCTATTTTCCAACATCTAAAGTCTTATTTCTGAATATCATTTAGTTTCAAATTCTAAAATTCAATTCGGAAATCTTTCATAACCATTCCGAAAAATATTCGGGATACTTAATGCCCGATTTTCTGTAAATTTGAAGGTTATGGAGATGGATTAATCATGTCTCATGCCGGTAGCATCCTGCATATGGTAGGGTGTTACAATTGTGGTATCATAGCAAATGTTTATGTATCGGTGACTACAGCTTCTAGGTATCCAATCATCGAGTAAGTTTTCTGTTGTGAATAGACTGTATATGTCTTATGTTTGCTATTTGATTTGATTTCTGGTAAATGGTATGATGTGCAATAGTTTTGATTGATACGGGTGATTTGGATTATCTGTATATATATTTGGATACTATGAATATATGTATGTATATAAATATACTAAGTTAAAAGTATGTGGTTTATATAGGTATATGTATAAGTAAGTAATGTGAATTCAAGGTGTTTTGAGGTACGAGAGATTCTATGATGTTGATAATCAGAATTGTGAACTGATATTTTGAACCATGTTTTGAAAACTTGGTATTTTATTTTTGACATAAATGTATTTTGAAAAGAAAAATTAAAGGAAAGAAATAAGAAAGAAAGTTTTCACATATTTTTATTTTGATTATAAAGGATAAAGAAATATTTCCGCCTTGACGCTTGACTCACGTTTTCACGTTTTGAGATTTATCGGTATGTTTCCATCGATGTGCTTGATAATATGTTTTTAAACTGTAAAACTTTATTTTCGTCGAGACGCTCGAAAATCTATTTCCGTCATGACGCGTAATGATTTTATATTTTTGACCATTTGTGACGCTTGTATATGTTTCGTTCCAGCTTGGCCGGGGCGCTTGTTATGGGGTCCAGACCATCGAAAATTGACTGACCCACTACCCTATCGACATGGTCCATACACAGTCCGGTCTGTGCGTGCGACTTAACAATAGACGCTCGATATGTATTTTGAAAAGTTTGCATTATAGATTTATTTTTGATTTACACATATTTATGTTTTGGGGGAAGAAAGATTTCAAAAGAATTACATTTTGATTTTGATGTATTTCAATATTGTTTATGATATTATACGATATTATATGTTCCTGTCACGGAGCTTGTATATGGTTTTTATAGTTTTATAATTTGTTATGATATGTTTCCGCTGTGGCGCTTGTATGAGGGTTTATCCAACTACAGTGGGCCGACCCGAACCTATGTCGACAGGGGATCATTTCGTTCATTGTCTAATCTGTGCGCGCGATTTGGACATTGGGCGCTTGTTATGTTTCGTCCAGTTGAGTTTTGTTGGATGCTCGATATAGATTTACGATGACGTATTTTGAAATTGATTTTTATATACAGTAAAAGAGTTTTTCAAATGTATTTTTGAGATGGTTTTTGAAAGAGATTCGTTTTACGTTTTCCATTTTAATGATATCAGAAATTGATAGATTTCAGACTATCAACATCATAAGAGTATTATGGTTGTGTCACTTCTGGTTGTGACGATGAATGTTTTTGTTTGTAAGAAAGTTTATGTTCGTAACGAGAGCATGTGTGTAAGTTTATGGTTAGTCACAGATCTTTTGAGTGTTGGGATGGTTATATATGCTATGTAGTCAGCCATATAATGATGTATGTGCGATTGGATATGTACGTATGTAAACTTTGATGTTAGTATCATTTATAGATATGATTTGAAATGATATGATATGAATTGAATGAGTTCCTTTTCAGATTACAGACGAAATAGATAGTATTAGATCTATATTATGTTTTCCGTTTTGATAATGTATCTGATTGCCTGTAAGGAACCTGTGTTACGATGACTGTGATTAACTGTATAGGATTTGTGTTTGGATTTTTGTTTCTGTTGGTGGATGAACTTGAAACGGTTTGAATGTGTTCTTATTAATGAATTTGAATTAAATGACAGGTTTGGCTCGATTCTGGCATGAAATGTTTGATTCGATGTGTTTTGTTTTAAAATAGCATAGTTTGTATTGATGTATGAAATACGTAACTTTTGAAAATGTGTAAAGTGAGGCGACTTCTGAATACGGATAAGGTTATAACGTACATGTGTTCGATTCCGAATGATCAGACATAAGGACTGAGAGATTTCGAGGACGGAATTTTTATAAGGGGGGTTGAATGTAATATCCTGACTTTTTTTCGGAACGGTTCTAAAAGATTTCCGAATTGAAATTTAGAATTTGGAACTGAATGATATTCAAAAATAAGACTTTAGATGTTGGAAAATCGTTTAGAATATTTTTAAGTGAAGTTTTGTCTCACCAGAAAACGCGTGGTTTCGAGAATCACTTGCGTGATTCCTATTTATATCGTTATACGCGTAAACTTTTCTTGTTTTTGCTATACAAATTGCAAAAAAACTCTAATTGAGCTGATTCTTGGACCATCAGACTCATTTTTCCGAGACGAATAACTTTTGTATTAAATACCTTTCGAAATTTATATCAGAAGGATTTCAAAAATATGAATTTTCAAGAAAGCCCCATGATAGGGGCCCGATTGTAATTTCATGGGGATCAAAATGTACTTTTTTGAAAATTTTCTATATATTCCTCTAAATTTTAAAAATTTACGATAATTGCATAACCTCTCCATATCTCACACATGCACAACCATCCTCAAATATCGCCTCTTACGCTACTGGTCACGCCGGCGACTTGCCAGCCACCGCCGGCCGGTGCGACCAGCCATGGTGTGCGCCAACCTGATTGTAATTTCATGTTGGTCGACGGCAGCCCTTTGATCGCCGACACTAATGAGAAAAATGAGAGATAGGCACGAGTTTGGGTTTTCCGATCCCGGCTTGTCGCTTCATTTCACAGCCTGAGTCACCCTCCAAATCGAAGCTCTCGGAAAATAGTATAAGTTGGCGGTGATGGATTTTCCGTTCCGTGCCTGATTGCACGTAAAACTAGGAAAAACATTCGGATGATTAGTGACTCACGGTGAAAAGTAGCTCCGATCGGAATTCCATCGATTCCATCGCGTTTGTGGAATCGTTTGGAGTCCGTATATGCCCTCAAAATCTTGGTAAGACCTACTGATAAAAATCCGTAAATTTAAAATTTATTGTTAAATATTTGGATATATCTAGTAGCTTCGTAGTGCAGAGTATTGATATAAATTGGATTTTTTGAGTATTAGTATATTGAGTATGTGCATTTGGTAGAATCCGAGTGAAAACGGAACGAGTTTGATCGATCCAATAGAATATACAAGTTTCCGGTAAAAATGGATTTTTCGTATAATGATGTGTTTTGATTTTAATGATAGATATGAATTATATATGATATTACGAGAATGTTTAGATAAATCCGGGTAGGTTCAAAGGGTTCGGGATCCTTCTGTAGCGTTTGTGGAAATTTTTTCGGAAGATTTTCCAAAAATACTTAAATCAAGGATTTAAGTTCACTAGTGGCTCAAATTAGTTTGTAATGGTGTTTTAAGAATAATAGAACTGAAATCATTGAAATCGAAGTTCATTGGGTTGTCCCAGAAAGATCCATAATTTCTTTTTATTTAAGTCAAGAATTCTGTAAAGTTACGATTCTAACGGCATTTCGCCATTTGTTTTGGCAGACTTGACTAGGATCTGGAGCGTTCGCGAAGCCAGGTAAGTAACTCATGCAATGAGAGCTTATTTGGTGAATTCGTGTTTTGAATATACATACATACATATATATATATATATATATATATATATATATATATATATATATGATTGATATGTTAGGTTAAAAAGAGGATAGTTAAGAAGTAGTTTGAGAAATGAGTTCAAGGCTATCTTTAGTTAAGTGAAAGACCATCGCATGTATTACTTTTGTTATTACTATGATATGAAGTAAGAGGTTCAATAATATTGATTTTTATATGTATGTATTGATGTATTTTGAAGTGAATATTTGATAAGCTTAATGTCTTTGTATATATATGAATGTACGTAAGAATATGAATCTGTAACGATATGAATTGTGTATGTGAATGAATACATAAATGTATAAGTGTATGAACATGTATTCACATATGCATATGATGTTACGATATGTATAGGTTGGATATACGGAATTGGTAAATGGAGCAAATCATGCTTTCTGAATTGGCTTTAGTTTATGTAGGTGTATGTAATATGAATAAGTTATTATTGTCTTATACATGTGATTTATTTGTATAGATATTGGAATAGTTAAGTGTGATAAGGAAATAATATAAATTAAGTTCTCCCCGAATGGATATGTTTATTTGGTAAAGATACTATATCAAATGTTTCTAGATAGAAATTCTAAAAATGAATATGTTTGATCGATAAAATAAAAGATATGAGAACTATCAAAGATATGACATATGAATTCGTAGTAAGATGTATATTCGTATGTTTTGAAACATATATATGTATTGAGTGTATGTCATTGATGTACTTATGTATGAGAAATCGTGCGATGAGTTTGGTGTGCCGTTATATGCATACATGTATGTATGTTTGATTGGTTGATATTCTCGTGGTATAGTAGTCGAGTTGGTTAGGAGTCCGTTCAGACATAATTCATCTCATACATATTCTAAAATAGGTAATGAGTCTCGTACGAGTATTATGTGTATAAGCCAGCCGTATGTATGTATTGTTGAATGATGTGATCTTTGATTTATCGATTGTTATGTGTACTTCGTGGTTAGTTGCATGATGTTAGTAAATATGTCTTAGTGTATATATATGTATGATAGAACTCGTGATATGTATGGATCATGTATGCTTATGTGAAATGAATGGATGATTTGAGACCGATGTGAATATCATAGGTTATAAGCGTGATTGGTAAGTTGTATTGGTAGGTACGTATGTGTGTAAGAATTCTGAAATTATATTTGCACGTGTATAAGAGAAGTGTGCTACAATATGTGTGGATTCAAATTAACCACATGTGTTAAGCTATAGTAAGGTTATCGTAGTTAAAGAAGGTTAAATAAAGAATACTTTGGTATTGAAGAAAATAAGCTTTGATTAGAAGAAAGTATGTTTTGATTTGAATGAAGTATGTTTGTTTTAATCGATTTGATGACATTTCAAAGATGCTTAATCGTAATAAAGTATAATAAATCTGACTCCATGTCTCATATGATGGAAATGGATTCGATGTAAAATGACTTGTTCTGTGATGTTCGGAATGATACTTTGTGAGATTTGACTGTTTGGCTAATAAATTGGCATAGATGAGAATTGGTCATGATAAAGTATAAAGGATAATAAAAGTTGATAAATCCAAACTTGTAACAATTTAGCAATTCTAATAAACTGCTGATATATTTGATTTGTTTGTTTGTTGTATATGTTTGACTTGTTTGTTGTAATACTAGCATGGTTACTTACTGAGTTTTTATAACTCACACTAAACCAGTTTGCTGGTTTTGCAGGTTAGATACCAGGTGGGTCAACCACTTCGGCTTTGGAAGTTATGCTCGAGACGTGGATCACCTAAGCGGCAGTCACCATCGCAAGTGTCATGGGAGAAGTTTTAGAAGTTTAGGATATTTGGTTACTGTTTTGGTTGACGTCCTGAGCACATTGTTCGTAATAAGTAAATGTTTTGATTATCTATGATGTTGTGGGTATAAAGCCCTTGAATGTTGATAGATGATGTGGGCACAGAGCCATTAGGATATGATTTTGATATATTTTGTGTGGACCTGAGGACTTTTTATTTGTTTTATGTTTTTCTTATATTTCGTTTGATGCTGAATTGTGATCCAGGTTTTCGAGTTTTTGGATACATCATGCCCGATTTTTTGTAAATTTGGATGCTTATGGAGATGGGTTAATCTTGTCTCGTGCCAGCAGTATTTTGTAGGAGTTTCTGTAGGGGTTTTTAGGGGCAAAATCCGGTAACGCAGCGGAAGCGGTGGAAAATCAAATTTTCCGATTTCAAAACTTTTTATCGGATTAATTAAATAAACATATTTATTTAATTATCCAATAATAAAATTATGAAATAAAATTCAATAAATCATATTTAAGTGAATTTACCGAATTACCCTTACACTTGGTATTTTGTCCATTTTAGTCCGAAATTGATCAAATCAATTTTGAATGATTCTAAATCATTTCTAAGATGAACTTAGCATGTTCAAAACATCAAAACACCAAAGGCAACATAAATCCCAAATTCCTTCATTTGGCCGAATGCTCCATTTGGTGGGCAAATTGTGCATTTTGTCATTTCATGCATCAAAACACATCAAGATGTAATCCAATGAACATGAAACTTTATATGCATCATATACACATCCAAATACACAACATATATGAAAAGCCCCAAATTTGGAATTGGTCATGAACCCTAATTTTTCAATTTCATCAAATTGGACAAATTAGACCAAATTGGTTAAATCCAATATTTCAATCATGTTTCTTCCATAAAAATCAAGTCTCAACACAATGAAACAACTATAGAACAATTCTAGGTCATTTAAGAGTGGGTCAATAACTCTAGAATGGCAACAAGGTTCTAAAACCTTAAAAGAATGCTTATTACTACACTAGTAATAAACTTCCAACATCATACATACAAATCACCTTCATCAAACTTTTATCCATCAAAAGTACAAAGAATAAAGAATAGGAAAACTCAAGAACATCACAAGATGTTGCCCACAACAAGAGGAACAAATTACTCTCTAATGGAAGGTTTGAAATACTTACTAAATTCCAAGCTTTTCCTTGTTTTTCTTTTCTTTTCTCTCTACCTTCTTTGCCTTGTTTTAATGGAGTTTTGATAAAGTGAAAAGGTTCCTTAAACCCTAAAATTAAATGAAACAATATATACTTGCCCAAATGAAGGCCTTGGCCGAATTTGGCCTAAAGGAAATGCAAGTTATACTAGTTTCATTTCATTTCAATTTTATTTGCCAAGTTGATAAAATGATCATTACATTTTAATGACAATTTCAACTTAGTCAACAATGGCAACATGAAAAATATAACCATTATATTCAATTAGGGTCATGGCCGAAATTTAGCAAAAAATTAAAGGAAAAAGATATTTTCATTTTTCAAACAATTTAAACAAATATCTTAAGAAGTCAAAATCAATTTGACAACCATTTCCTTTAATGTATAAGTCAACAATTGCAACTTATAATCATTTCCTAACTTTATCATTTGGTGACATATTTATATTTTAATTATATTAATCATTTAACAATTAAATAATTAATTAATTAATTAAATACAAATATCTCAAATATATGTATTATATTTACTTTAAATATCTCAAATACATATATTAATCATATATGTCAAATACATTTATTTGATAATTTATTAATGTGTATTTAATAATATCATATATTAAATACAAATACACATTAATTAGGAAATGACGGTTCGGCCCTTTCGCATGTACTTTTCGTTTAACGTTTAAACGATTTATAAATAATCATCATTATTCATAAAAGTTGCCCTAGTGCTCTACGAGTATGTTTCATTATTGAGACTCTCTAGATTCAGGTATATCCGTCACGAAATCCAATTTCGTGTCCATAATTTATCCACCCGTAAATTATGATGATCACGGATAAACTAGCTGAATCATACAGGTCGAGGTCATTGCATACGTATAATCCCTCCGTCACAGGTATCCAGATAATCCCAGAGATATAGATGTAAACGTCAAATCTCTATTGGTATTATCTTGTCGACGTATCTATTAGCAATCTTTAAATAACACTCGGAACTTACTTCCGAAGTATACTGTGGCCACAGATTTAACAGACTGCTAAATATATATGGACTACCTTTGCTCTGTACACAGAACTGACGGATCCTATCTTGACATACACAGGATATCCTGAGGATCGGTCCACACCCAACGAACAGGCGGAGGTCTGATCTAAATAGATCGGTGACGTGACTGTCATCTAAGTGTGGAGGATGTCTCATACATCCACAATGGTATCTCAACTCGAATGACCACTATGCTACTCAACCCGAGAAGATTCTTATTGACGTTGGTGTACCATCCATTAAGAATCTTCGGTGAGCCGTTCAGTGTTTATACACTATAAACACCTACACGTCTATACGAGTCTCTCCAGACTCATGGTTGATTGGGATAAACCATCGGACCAAGTCTCGATATACGACATGTACTGGTCTCAACGGATTTGACTAACCGACCCGTGTTAGCAAATCTTGACCAGGAACTATGTTTGATAATATATATATAGCAGTGACACTTCCCAATGTCAATTACAAACTAACTTTGTAACTGTGTACTGCATTATATATTATCAGGCCTTTGTCTCTATATATAGATATCACTAAACCACATTTAGTTTCAATCTAATCGTAATCAGATCGAATACGTATATAAAAACAAGAGGTGCAACCACAAATAAGTAATATTATGGAATAAGGGGATGTTCGTATTCATGAGTCAGACATAAATACGGTCCGGATTGGCGCTCGGGCACCAACCCCAACAATTTCTCCCACTTGCTCTAGTGACAATCCACGGTATCATATACACATCTCAATGTGCATCATTTGCACATGGCCCTCAAAAGCTCACCCAGTACTTAAGAGGTAGGCAAAAAAAACAAGTCCGCTATGACATATTGAGTTTGTCAAACAAACTCCATCGTTTCCCATAGTCAGCATCATTCATATTTTGTAGAATCTAGATTATACATTAATATGACTCTGATGCTACATCAGTATTGTGCTACAGCTACTGAGTTGTCCAAGTATTCAAGGATCAAATCCAAAATACTATGAAGACAACCGCAAGCACAATAACAATTCAAAACTTCTATTTTATAAGGTCACTATACAACTTCATAAGTCAATACTTTATAAGTTGCATTTAATTCCACTATAAAAGTAGAATCATTCGTGACACTCCCACTGCATCTTTTTGACTCTTATGACGTAGACTGTCTAACGTCATAATTAGTCTCAAAACTAATATGACCCTAATGGTTGCAGACTATATTCTCCATGAATTAGAAACTCGTTCTTAATATCTCAAAGATCACAAAGAACGTGTTTCAAGATCCATCATATGGTATTTAGGGTATCAAAATAACTCGTAACAATTACGATTAAATCGACATCGTTGATCGCACATAATAAAGTATTCATTATGTCATCATCAAATGATACATAACATTGATTAGACATTCTAATCAATATTTCTTTCGAAAAAGGTATCATCATTTACGAAAGATGAATACTATGTATAAGACATTTAATAACTGTCGAACAGTTATACTAACTGTCATACAGATAGCCTTGTTATGTCCTTTATTAGATCATATCTAATGCACGACTAATAGGAGTATCTCACAAGTCTTTTAGTTTTATATCTTATATAAAGCTTTATATCAAATATAACAACAAGACTACTCCCACTGTTATCACGGAGTAAAGAAGACTTAGGTAAATCTTTTACCCTACAAACATCTCATTATTACCATAATAATGATAATGTTGTTAGAGATATATAACACTAGAAAGTAATTTGCACGCTCCCACTAACCCTTCAATCATATATGTATTCTTTATACTTTGACAAGATCAGACAATCTGATGATATCAAAAACAGAGAACACAGATTTCTGGAAGACTTATCTAAGTCTACAATAGGCTCTATAAGCAAGCACACTAAACTGCGATCTCAGCAGAACACAAACTCTAGGGCCATTCCAGAATGAACTCTTCAAAAAAGGAAATCACAACTGATCTCTTATCTGAATAAGTCATCCAAAAACGCCACTTTGCATTCTTTAGCTAAAATATACAGTTTAATATCAACATTAACCAATATATCTTTAACTGTTCAATTAGCGTGACTAGAGATAAGTTTTCTCAGAATCTACAATAGATTGCTGAGTATAAATTTTCTCACTGTCATACTATAAAGGTCAAACCTTTAATAAGCTCACATTGCTTTCGCTGCGCAAACAATTAGCACATATCATGAACTAATTCATAATGGAAGCGTAATCAAGTTCAAAACTTGATCGTAGTAAGCTACGAACAATCTTAGATCTATAGTTCAATGGTGAACTTCCAGAATCGATATCAAATATCGCTTCCATTATAAGTTATAGGATAATTTTTCTTCAATAAGAAAACAACAGAACCATTAAGTATCAAATACTCGTGAATGATTCTGTTATCCTATTAGACTTATATAGAAGGTGTATAAGGGTTGTTTCATCTTATTAATTACGTAGTTCCATTTATAATTTATCATTCTCACATTTGACTTCAATAAGTCAAGTCTTTTCTACAATAATTAACATCAGATGTTAACACACCAAGTAATAAAACAATTTTATTACTTAGGATCGCAGGAAAGATATTCTATTAAATAGAATACAATATTCTATTAAACAGAATAAACAATAAACTTTTACTTATACCTCCAAGGTGTAAGTAAATTCCATTATATAACTATTATATAAAAGAAAGATTCAAATCTTAAACTTTTCAAGATTCGAATTTTCTACCTATACATATCATATATGTAACTGTAGAAATAAATGGAACATTAATTAAAGAGATGTATTAGTGTTACTGGAGCATATCCCCAAGAGTACTGAAACTAATTCGGTAACATTCAATATGAAACGAATCAAATCATATAAGATTCGATTGCTCCCACTACTCAATTCCATCAAGATGGAATCGTGGAAGAAGAATATATGAATATGAATCATATTCACTGAATAACCTTAGAACTAATTGCTTTAAATTCAATATGTTTGATCGTATCAAAGATCTTTGAACAGTTCAAAGACATGTAATGAATTTTAAGGATCAAGTTTTCAAAATTCTTCAGATTGAATATATTTGAACAAGTCAAAAATGTTCAATCTACGTTTCATCAGAACAGATTGAAAGTTCTTGATACTTTCAAGACTTTCAATATGTGTTCCTTCAGAAACACGTAACTAAGTTATGACAATTCATCAACTAAGTTATGAAATAAAGAAAACTACCTTAAGCAATTATTATTTATTAAAACTACATACATCCAATGTATCAGTTAAATAAATTTGGTGGTCCAATGACAATCATTGGTTAAACGAGATCTTAATCACTTTCCTGAATACAATATTCATTAAATGGATAAGGATGTGTGGTGTGATCTAGTATCAAACCATCCTTTACCATACGGAATAAGCATCAAATGCTTAAGTGATTAAATTCATAAAGCACCATTCTAAATTATTTACTTTACCGAATAATTTTTCTTAATGTTTATCTCTACGTCAATGACACTACTAGTTATTATAAAATATGTAACAATTATTTATAAAGAACAAGTGACTATCCAATAGTCGCGAGTTCCGATATCAAATATCAAAACAATCGTTAACCAATATTTCAAATAACTAGACGGGAGATCTGGTATCCAATACCTATAGTTGTTGTATTTGTGAAAATCGATATTTTCTATACACAACTATACACATCTCCTTTCTTTAGCTTTACTATTTGCATTCAACTATTCACAACAATTGCAAATAATTGATTAGCAAATTATGTCAGACACATTACCTCTAAAGGTAATTAAAGCTTAGAAATGTCGTTACTAGATAAACAAAAACCTAATGGGGCTTTCTTAATGCGAGTCAAGAATCTCGAGACATGAACTAATTCAAGTCAATTCTTACTGCATAAGAAACTATTCTCTCTAAAGTATTATATCCTAAAAGGGATATCTATCTAGATTATCTGTTGTGACTTAGAAACTAAGTCATTAACCATCTTGATTTTGAAGAAAATCAGAACAACAGTTCCCGATGGTCTAGACTAATCTAATAATATCCTGTCTAATAGTATCTAGAACCTATTCTAGAATAACTGCAACCAAGAGTCAAGTCAGATAACATATCAAAATATGTGTGCAGTAAATAAAAGTTTAATTCTATATAAACAATAGAATAAGGAAACAACAAGCGGCAATTTCCATAACAATACACACTGCCTAAGTTATGGAATATTTTAAACTTAGCAGTGCCTCCCACTATTTTACGTAATACCGTAATCCCCAACGGAAAAAACGAGAATTCAATAATTAAATCGAATTCCATAATGGGAAGAGGACCCCATGAATATATTTCGACTCACAGCAGAGGCACGGTCCCGCCTACGTATATTCACAGGTAGACAACTCATTGTCAATCACTCACCAGTGACTCATGGGTTTCGGTCCTGGTCGTTTCTCATTGTCGCTGCGAAGGCAGGCCCACAAGGAGACATACCAAGGTTAAACTCGTCAATGATAAACTCAAGTTACTTACGTAATCCTGACAGCTAGGGCACGTTCAGGATTCCGCTTTCGCTTGAATTTAACTAGTATCTAATATACATTCGGCATAAGTAAATTTCTATCAGCTACACCCTCACAGCATAGGCACGGTCTCGGATGTAGTCAACGAAAAGATATTTATAAACCGTATTGACAAGACGGACCAAGAAACAAGTATTCCAAATACTAGTTACTTTAAAACCTTATTAAACGGGGATATTCCATTAAGTGCCATACACCATAAATCTAATCAAATTAGATTATAACATGCATGTATAAAGTCAAGAAAACATGATTAAACATTGAATAAAACAAGCTAATCATTTATGGAGGCCTAGAATCAGACTCGCTCTGATACCATTTTGTAGGGGTTTTTAGGGGCAGAATCCGGTAACGCAGCGGAAGCGGTGGAAAATCAAATTTTCCGATTTCAAAAATTTTTCTCGGATGAATTAAATAAACATATTTATTTAATTATCCAATAATAAAATTATGAAATAAAATTCAATAAATCAATTTAAGTGAATTTACCGAATTACCCTTACACTTGGTATTTTGTCCATTTTAGTCCGAAATTGATCAAATCAATTTTGAATGATTCTAAATCATTTCTAAGATGAAATTAGCATGTTCAAAACATCAAAACACCAAAGGCAACATAAATCCCAAATTCCTTCATTTGGCCGAATGCTCCATTTGGTGGGCCAATTGTGCATTTTGTCATTTCATGCATCAAAACACATCAAGATGTAATCCAATGAACATGAAACTTTATATGCATCATATACACATCAAAATACACAACATATATGAAAAGCCCCAAATTTGGAATTGGTCATGAACCCTAATTTTTCAATTTCATCAAATTGGACAAATTAGACCAAATTGGTTAAATCCAATATTTCAATCATGTTTCTTCCATCCAAATCAAGTCTCAACACAATGAAAACAACTATAGAACAATTCTAGGTCACTTAAGAGTGGGTCAATAACTCTAGAATGGCAACAAGGTTCTAAAACCTTAAAAGAATGCTTATTACTACACTAGTAATAACTTCCAACATCATACATGCAAATCACCTTCATCAAACTTTTATCCATCAAAAGTACAAAGAATAAAGAATAGGAAAACTCAAGAACATCACAAGATGTTGCCCACAACAAGAGGAACAAATTACTCTCTAATGGAAGGTTGGAAATACTTACTAAATTCCAAGCTTTTCCTTGTTTTTCTTTTCTTTTCTCTCTACCTTCTTTGCCTTGTTTTAATGGAGTTTTGATAAAGTGAAAAGGTTCCTTAAACCCTAAAATTAAATGAAACAATATATACTTGCCCAAATGAAGGCCTTGGCCGAATTTGGCCTAAAGGAAATGCAAGTTATACTAGTTTCATTTCATTTCAATTTCATTTGCCAAGTTGATAAAATGATCATTACATTTTAATGACAATTTCAACTTAGTCAACAATGGCAACATGAAAAATATAACCATTATATTCAATTAGGGTCATGGCCAAAATTTAGCAAAAAATTAAAGGAAAAAGATATTTTCATTTTTCAAACAATTTAAACAAATATCTTAAGAAGTCAAAATCAATTTGACAACCATTTCCTTTAATGTATAAGTCAACAATTGCAATTTATAATCATTTCCTAACTTTATCATTTGGTGAGATATTTATTTTTAATTATATTAATCATTTAACAATTAAATAATTAATTAATTAATTAAATACAAATATCTCAAATATATGTATTATATTTACTTTAAATATCTCAAATACATATATTAATCATATATGTCAAATACATTTATTTGATAATTTTAATAATGTGTATTTAATAATATCATATATTAAATACAAATACACATTAATTAGGAAATGACGGTTCGGCCCTTTCGCATGTATTTTTCGTTTAACGTTTAAACGATTTATAAATAATCATCATTATTCATAAAAGTTGCCCTAGTGCTCTACGAGTATGTTTCATTATTGAGACTCTCTAGATTCAGGTATATCCGTCACGAAATCCAATTTCGTGTCCATAATTTATCCACCCGTAAATTATGACGATCACGGATAAACTAGCTGAATCATACAGGTCGAGGTCATTGCATACGTATAATCCCTCCGTCATAGGTATCCAGATAATCCCAGAGATATAGATGTAAACGTCAAATCTCTATAGGTATTATCTTGTCGACGTATCTATTAGCAATCTTTAAATAACACTCGGAACTTACTTCCGAAGTATATTGTGGCCACAGATTTAACAGACTGCTAAATATATATGGACTACCTATGCTCTGTACACAGAACTGACGGATCCTATCTTGACACACACAGGATATCCTGAGGATCGGTCCACACCCAAAGAACAGGCGGAGGTCTGATCTAAATAGATCGGTGACGTGACTGTCATCTAAGTGTGGAGGATGTCTCATACATCCACAGTGGTATCTCAAGTCGAAGGACCACTATGCTACTCAACCCGAGAAGATTCTTATTGAAGTTGGTGTACCATCCATTAAGAATCTTCGGTGAGCCGTTCAGTGTTTATACACTATAAACACCTACACGTCTATACGAGTCTCTCCAGACTCATGGTTCATTGGGATAAACCATCGGACCAAGTCTCGATATACGACATGTACTAGTCTCAACGGATTTGACTAACCGACCCGTGTTAGCAAATCTTGACCAGGAACTATGTTTGATAATATATATATAGCAGTGACACTTCCCAATGTCAATTACAAACTAACTTTGTAACTGTGTACTGCATTATATATTATCGGGCATTTGTCTAATATATACATATCACTAAACCACATTTAGTTTCAATCTAATCGTAATCAGATCGAATACGTATATAAAAACAAGAGGTGCAACCATAAATAAGTAATATTATGGAATAAGGGGATGTTCGTATTCATGAGTCAGACATAAATACGGTCCGGATTGGCGCTCGGAGCACCAACCCCAACAGTTTCATGGCGGAAATCCGGTAACTCAGCGGCAAAGCGAAAAATCAAAATTTTCTGATTTCAATGATTTTTCTTGGATCAATTAAATAAACTTATCTATTTAATTACCCAATACTTAATAACTGAAATTTTACACAAGAAACCAAATTTCTTGGTAACTGCCGAATCGGCCCAACAGTTTATAAATTAATCATTTTAATCCTTAAATTTTCAAATACAATTTTGGATGATTCTAAATCAATTCTAAAATTATTTCCAACATGTCCAACACATCAAAATCAGATTGCAACAAAATCCCCAAAAATTTATAATTACCGAACAGCCCCTCATTTTTCAATTTTTGTAATTTGGTCATTTTATGTTCAAAACATGCCAAGATCAAATCAATCAACCCAAAAATTAATATGAATCATATGCACACCATAATATATCACATGTATGAAAAGCCTCAAATTTGGAGAGATTTAAGAAACCTAATTTTATAATTTCTTCAAATTGATAAATTTTACCAAATCAATTAAATCCAACACTTTAATTCAAACTTTACCACACCAAACAAGTCTCACCATTGTGAAACAACTCAAGAACAATTCTAGGTCATCAATGAGTGGCTTAGCAACTCTAGAATGACAACTTGATTATCATATAATCAAAAGAGAGCATATGAAACCATTTCAAGCTCACTTTGTTAAACAAGCATGCAAGAATATTTCAAACATGTTATCAACCATCTAATTACAAACTTAAAGAGTAGAGAAGAAACTAAGCAACACATGTTGAAGCCTAGTATCATAGAAATAATTTTTTAATTGAAAACGTTTAAGAAAAACTTACAAAAATCCAAGTTTTTCAAGCTTTTCTTTTGATCTCCAAACTTTTTCTCTCAAAAATCACTTTGTAATATTTGGTGGCTTAACCTAAATGAATGAAAAAGAAACAAAACAATTTATACTCTCCATTTTAGCCCTTGGCCGAAATTTGAGTGCATAAAATAAATATCTAGATATTTTTGTTGTTTCATTTATTCATTTAATCAACTTGTGTAAATGATCATTATAACATTTAATGATATTCAACAAGTCAAATAAAGCAACTAAAGTCATTTCCAAAAATATCATAACTAATAAATATTTATATTTTTAATTACTTTGATTATTTAAGAATTAAATAAATAAATAATTATTTGAATATAAATTTATTAAATATATGTATTATATTAACTTTAAATATCCAAATACTTATATATTTATGATATATGTCAAATATCACAATTTGACATTTAATTAATGTGTATTTAATAAAATCTATCATTAAATACAAATACATATTAATTAGGAAATGACCATTAGGTCCATTTGCCTGTATTATTCTTTTAATCTTTAAATGACTTATAAATAATCAGTATTATTTATAAAAGTTGCCCTAGTGCTCAACGAGTATATTTCACTAGTGAGACTCTCTAGATTCAGACATATCCGTCATGAAATCCAATTTCGTGTCCATAATTTACCCATCCGTAAATTATGACGACCACAGATAAACTCACTGAATCATACAGGTCGAGGTCATGGCATATGTTTAATTCCTCCGTCACAGGTATCCGAATATATCCCATAGATATAGATGTAAACGTCAAATCTCTATAGGGACAATCCCGTCGACGTCTCTATTAGCAATCTCTAAAAGAACACTTAGAACTCACTTTTAAAGTGTACCATTAGCCCATGGTTTTTATCTGATTGCTAATCATATATGGACTACATATGCTCTGTACACAAAACTGACGGATCCTATCTCGACACACACAGAACATCCTGAAGATCTGTCCACACCCAACGAACAGGCGGAGGTCTGATCTGAATAGATCGGTGACGTGACTGTCGTTCAAGTGTGGAAGACGTCTCATGTGCCCACAGTGGTATCTCAAGTCGAAGAATCACAAATGTTACTCAACCCGAGAAGATTCTTATTGACGTTGGTGTACCATCCATTAAGAATCTTCGGTGAGTCGTTCAGTATTTATCCGCTATAAACACCTACACGTCTATACGAGTCTCCAAGACTCATGGTTCATTGAGAAACCATTGGAATCATATATTCCACTATACAACATGTACCAATCTCAACGGGTTTACTTTACTGATCAAGTAGTGTAAACCTTGACCAGGAACTGTCTGAGAATGACAACGTCATGGTACAACTCAATATTAGTTGCGATGCTTTTGCAACTGCATCATGGCTAATCATTATAAAGTCGATTACGTCTTTACCATATAAAGAGATATATTATATTATAGAAACTGCTTATTTTATTCATAATAAAACGTTTACAAGAGTATTTATAAGGAAATACAACGGGGAATTGGCGCTTTGAGCACCAACCCCAACAAAATCTCCCACATGCTCTAGTGCCAATATCGATTGTATCTAATACCCATCGACTCCACATGTTTATCAAATAACTTCAGAGGTATGGCCTTTGTAAGTGAATCTGTTACATTATCTTCACTCGGTACCTTGCACACGACAATATCCCCTCGCGACACAATCTCTCGAATGATGTGGTACTTGCGTTCCACATGCTTCGACTTCTGATGCGCACTCGGTTCTTTTGCTTGCGCAATGGCTCCAGTATTATCACAGTATAACGGAATCACATTCTCAATACTTGGGACATCTCCCTATTCTGTGATAAAGTTCCTAATCCATACAGCTTCATTTGCAGCTTCAGAAGCTGCAATGTATTCCGCCTCTATGGTGGAATCTGCTGTTGACCCCTGTTTGGAACTCTTCCAGAAAACTGCACCTCTGTCAAGGGTAAAGACGAATCCAGATGTAGACTTTCTATCATCGGGATCTGATTGGAAGTTGGAATCCGTATACCCATTAACGTGCAGTTCACTTCCTCTATAAATAATCAACTTATCCTTAGTATCTTTAAGATACTTCAGGATATGTTTAATGGCCATCCAATGGTCATTGCCTGGATTGGACTGATATCTACTGGTTACGCTAACAGAGAAACTGATATCAGGCCTAGTACATAACATGGCATATATTATGCCACCCAAACACGAAGCATAAAGTTGGTTAGATATTCTAACCTTCACATCTTCTGTTTGCGGACTCATCTTCATTGAAAGATGAATCTCATGTCTGAACGATATATTTGTTGTCTTACAGTTACCAAAATTGTACCGTTCCAAGATCTTATCTATGTACGTTGATTGGGATAACCCAATCAGCTTCCTTTCTCAATCTCTATAGAGTTTTATGCCTAAAACATATGAAGCTTCTCCTAGGTCCTTCATGGCGAAATTCTTACAGAGGTAAGCTTTGACCCCTTGCGTCATCCCTATATCATTCCCAATGATTAGGATGTCGTCAACATAGAGGACTAAAAAAACCACCATACTCCCACTGGCCTTCTGATACACACAGGATTCTTCCGAATTCTTGAGAAAATCAGACAATCTAATAATCTCGTCGAATCGAAGATTCCAACTTCGTGAAGCTTGTTTAAGTCTATAAATGGACTTCTTAAGCTTACATACCATACCCGAGTTCTCGCTGGATGCAAAACCTTCCAGCTGTTTCATATAGATTTCTTCTTCAAGAAATCAATTTAGAAAAGCCGTTTTGACATCCATTTGCCAAATCTCGTAATCATGATACGCAGCTATAGAAAACAAAATCCTAATAGACTTAAGCATTGTGACTGGCGAAAAAGTTTCATCATAGTCGACGCCAGGTCGCTGCGTGTAACCTTTTACTACCAGTCGGGCCTTATAGGTGTCAATATTTCAATTAGGCCCGCGCTTCGTCTTGTAAACCCATTTACAACAAATAGGAACAATTCATTCGGGAAGCAGAACCAAGTCCCAAACTTGATTCTCATGCATTGAGTCTAACTCGGATTTCATGGCATTTTACCACTTCACGGAGTCGATGTCAACCATCGATTCTTTATAGGTAAAAGGGTTAGTCTCTTCAAGTAAGAGAACATCGAAACTCTTTTCTTATATCAAATACAAGCGTTCAGGAGGTCTAGATACCATTTGTGACCTACGTAGTGTGTCTGTTGAAGGTTCTCCATCTACTTGAACTTTAGGTTCCTCCGTTGGTTTGTTGTTTTCAGGTTGGACTTCATCAAGTACAACCTGTCTATGATTACCACCTTCTGACAAAAATTCTACTTCTAGAAATTTTACGAAGCGAGCTACGAACACATTTCGATGCTCGGTATCATACTGAAGGGGTTATTTAGGGGGTGAATCCGGTAACGCAGCGGAAGCGGTGAAAATCCGATTTTCAGATTTCAAAACTTTTTCTCGGATAAATTAAATAAACATATTTATTTAATATTCCAATAATCAAATTATGAAAATAAATTCAATAAAACATTTTTGAGTGAATTTACCGAAATACCCTTGCTTTGTATTTTTGTCCGTTTTAGTCCGAAATTGATCCAATCAATTTTGAATGATTCTAAATCATTTCTAAGATGAACTTATGATGTTCAAAACATCAAAACACCAAAGCAACCAAAATCCCCAATTTCTTCATCCAAGCCGAGAGCACCAAATGGTGCCCAAGTTGACCATTTGGTCATTTCATGCTTCAAAACTCATCCAAATGAAATCCAATCAACATGAAACTTTGCATGCATCTTATACACACATAAATACACAACATATATGAAAACCCCCAAATTTGGAATTATTTAGAAACCCTAATTTTTCAATTTCCACAAATTGGACAAATTAGGCTAATTACATTAAATCAAATGTTTCAATCATCAATCTTTCATCTAATTCAAGTCTCAACACAATGAAACAACTCAAGATCAAATCTAGGTCATTTAAGAGTGGGTCAACAACTCTAGAATAGCAACATGGTTTCATAAACCTTAAAAGATTACATATAACTACAATAGTTACATCATTTCTTCACCATACATGCTCAACACTTTCAACAAATTTCCATCATCAAAAACACAAGAAATAAAGAAAAGAATAACTTAAGAACTCATGAGAGGTAGCCTAGATCCTAAGGAACAAATTCCTTTCTAATAGTAAGTTAAGAAACTTACAAAATCCAAGCTTTCTTTGGTTTTTTTTTTCTCCTTCACTTTCTTTCTTGTCTTTCTTCAATGGAATTTTGTTTTTGGTAAAGTGTATTAGGTTAATGAAATGAAAAATGAAAAAAACAATTTATATGTGCAAAACTTTGCACTTGGCCGAAATTAACATACCAAATTCACCAAAATTGTAATTTCAATTTCATTTGCATTATTAGTAAATCAACTTGCATAAATATCTTTTATAACCTTTATTAGATATTTATTTTGGTCAACAATTGCAACTAATTCATTTACTTTATTATCCTAACATAAGATATTTATATTTTAATTAATTTAATCATTTAACAATTAAATAATTAATTAATTAATCAAATACAAATATATTAAATATATGTATAATATTTACATTAAATATTAAAAACATATATTCATTTAGGAATAAGTCAAATAACTCATTTTGACTATTAATTAATGTGTATTTAAATTAATCAAGTATTAAATGTAAATACACAATAATTAAGTAAATGACTATCTAGTGTCTTTAGCATGTATCTTGCGTTTAACCATTTAACGACTTTATAAATAATCAATATTATTTATTTATGTTGCTCTAGTGCTCAACGAGTATGTTTCATTATTGAGACTCTCTAGGTTCAGGTATATCCGTCACGAAATCAAATTTCATGTCCATAATCTATCCACCCGTAGATTATGACGATCACGGATAATCTCGCTAAACCATACAGGTCGAGGTCATCGCAAATGTATAATTCCTCCGTCACAGGTATCCGGATAAATCCCAGAGATATAGATGTAAACGTCAAATCTCTATCGGGACTATCCAGTCGACTATTCTATTAGCAATCTCAAAAAGAATGTTTAGAACTAGCTTCTAAACTTACCACGGGCCCATGGTTTTATCTGATTGCTAATCATATGGACTACCTATGCTCTGGTACACAGAACTGACGGATCCTATCTTGATACACATAGGACACCCTGAGGATCTATCTACACCCAACGAACAGGCGGAGGTCTGATCTAAATAGATCGGTGACGTGACTGCCGTCTAAGTGTAGAAGATGTCTCATGTGCCCACAATGGCATCTCAAGTCTAAGAATCACAAGTGCTACTCAACCCAAGAAGATTCTTATTGACGCTGGTGTACCATCCATTAAGAATCTTCGGTGAGTCGTTCAGTGTTTATCCACTATAAACACCTACACGTCTATACTAGTCTCCAAGACTTATGGTTCATTGAGAAACCATTGGAATCATATATTCCAGTATACGACATGTACCGTCTCAACGGGTTTACTATACTGACCAAGTAGTGTAAACCTTGACCAGGAACTGTCTGAGAATGACAACGTCATGATACGACTCAATGTCCGTTGCGACGCTTTTGCAACTGTACCATGACTAATCATTCTAGGGTCATTACGTCTTTACCATATAAAAGATTAGATTATATTATAGAAACTGCATATATTATTACTAATAATAATGTTGTACAGAAGTATTTAACAAAATACAACCGGGAATTGGCGCTCTGAGCACCAACCCCTACAAAATCTCCCACTTGCTCTAGTGCCAATATCGATTGTATCTAATACCCATCGACTCCACGTGTTTATCAAATAACTTCGGAGGTATGGCCTTCGTCAGCGGGTCTGCTACGTTGTCTTCACTCGGTACCTTGCACACGACAATATCCCCTCGCGACACGATCTCTCGAATGATGTGGTACTTGCGTTCCACATGCTTCGACTTCTGATGCGCCCTCGGTTCCTTTGCTTGCGCAATGGCTCCAGTATTATCACAGTATAACGGAATCGCATTCTCGATACTTGGGACAACTCCCAATTCTGTGATAAAGTTCTTTATCCACACAGCCTCTTTTGCGGCTTCAGAAGCTGCAATATATTCCGCCTCAGTGGTGGAATCAGCTGTAGATCCCTGTTTGGAACTCTTCCAACACACTGCACCTCCGTTAAGGGTAAAGACAAATCCAGATGTAGACTTTCTATCATCGGGATCCGATTGGAAATCGGAGTCTGTATACCCATTAACCTGCAGTTCGTTTCCTCCATATATAATCAACTTATCCTTAGTACCTTTAAGATACTTTAGGATATGTTTAATGGCCATCCAATGGTCATTACCTGGATTGGACTGATATCTGTAGTTACGCTAACAGCGAAACTGATATCAGGCCTCGTCGTACATAACATGGCATACATTATGCTACCCAAACACGAAGCATAAGGTTGGTTAGACATTCTAACCTTCTCATCTTCTGTTTGTGGACACATCTTCTTAGAAAGATGAATCCCATGTCTGAACGGTATGTTTGCTGTCTTACAGTTACCAAAACTATACCGTTCCAAGATCTTATCTATGTACGTTGATTGGGATAACCCAATCAGCCTCCTTTGTCTATCTCGATAGAGTTTTATCCCTAAAACATAGGAAGCTTCTCCCAGGTCCTTCATGGAGAAATTCTTACAGAGATATGCTTTAACGCTTTGTAACATTCCTAAATCATTCCCAATGATTAGGATGTCATCAACATACAGGACTAAAAATACGACCATGCTCCCTGGCCTTCTGATACACACAGGATTCTTCCGAATTCTTAAGAAAACCAGACGATCTGATAATCTCGTCGAATCGAAGATTCCAACTTCGTGAAGCTTGTTTAAGTCCATAAATGGACTTCTTAAGCTTACAAACCATACCCGAGGTTTGGCTGGATGTGAAACCTTCCGGCTGTTCCATATAGATTTCTTCATCAAGAAACCCATTTAGAAAAGCCGTTTTGACATCCATTTGCCAAATCTCGTAGTCATGATACGCAGCTATAGAAAGCAAAATCCGGATAGACTTAAGCACCGGCGAAAAAGTTTCATCGTAGTCGACGCCAGGTCGCTGCTGTGTAACCTTTTGCTACCAGTCGGGCCTTGTAAGTTTCAACCTTACCGTCAGGCCCGCGCTTCCTTTTGTAAACCCATTTACAACCGATAGGAACAATTCCTTCGGGAAGCGGAATCAAGTCCCAAACTTGATTTTCATGCATTGAATCTATCTCGGATTTCATGGCACTTTGCCATTTCACGGAGTCGATGTCCAACATCGATTCTCTATAGGTGAAAGGATCGGTCTCTTCAACTAAGAGAACATCCAGACTCTTTTCTTGTATCAAATACAAGCGTTCAGGAGGTCTAGATACCCTTTCCGACCTACGGAGTGTGTGTGTTGAAGGTCCTTCATCTACTTGAACTTCAGGTTCCTCCGTTGGTTCGTTGTTTTCAGGTTGGACTTCATCAAGTTCAACCCTTCTATGATCACTACCTTCTGACAAAAATTCTACTTCTAGAAATTTTGCGAAGCGAGCTACGAAGACATTTCGATGCTCGGTATCATAGAACAGATATCCCCTCGTATTTGAGGGATATCCAACAAACCTAAACTTTTGCCCTCGAGGCGAAAGCTTACTTTGCTGAGTCACCCTGACATAGGCAGGACAACCCCAAACCTTAATATAATTAAGATTCGGTCTCCTACCGAACCATATCTCATACGGTGTCGTAGGAACAGCCTTTGAAGGAATCTTATTCAAAAGATGTGCGGCTGTTAAGAGACAGTAACCCCATAAGTAATAGGGCAAATCTGTGAAACTCAACATCGATCGGACCATATCCAATAAAGTCCGATTTCTCCTCTCAGATACTCCATTGTGCTGTGGGGTACCTGGAGGAGTATATTGAGCGAGAATCCCATTCTCCTTCATATAATCCATGAACTCACCACTCATATATTCGCCGCCTCGATCTGATCGAAGGCATTTAATATATTTACCAGTTGTTTTTCTACTTCATTTCGGAACTCTTTGAACTTTTCAAAGGTTTCCGATTTATGTCGCATCAAATACACATAACCGTACCGTGACAAATCATCGGTAAAGGTAACGAAGTACGAATAACCACTGTGAGCAGTTTGACTTAGTGGACCACATACATCAGAATGTACGAGTTCCAGTAAGTTAATGGCACGGTGTCCAACACCAGAAAATGGGGCCTTGGTCATTTTACCCTGAATACAGGATTCACAAGTTGGATAGGATTCAATGGTAAGATCTGATATCAAACCATTCCTAACCAATTGGGTAAGGCGTTTAACGCCAATGTGACCAAGTCTCATATGCCAAAGTTCAGTATTATTAATTACAGGTAATCTACGTTTATTAACTCCAGTATTTAATATATCTTTTGAAGTTTGCAATGTATAATGACCATGCTGGTTTGGACAACAAAGGATCTGAATATTATTTCTATCATATAAATACAAAGAACTATTCTTAATATTCATACAAAAGCCTTCTGTATCAAGTACAAAAAGTGATATAATATTAGCGACACATCCCGGTACAAAATGACAGTCATGTAACAAAAGTGTCCCATTCGGCAATGAGATCTCGCATACTCCCACTGCAACTGCATCCAAAGAGTCTCCACTCCCGAACCGCAACTGCATCTCCCCTGGCTTCAGCCTCCTACTTTCCTTCAGCACCTGCAACGAATTGCAAATGTGAATGGGACAAGCAGAATCTAAAATCCAGCTGGATGTAACGGCTTCACAAGCCAAAGATAAATCAATAACTGGAAAAATAAAAGTACCTGATGTAGATGCTCTGTCTCTCCTGATCTGAGCAATGTAATCTGGACAGTTTCTCTTCCAGTGCCCGACCTTGCCGCAGTGGGGGCATTTGTCTTCAGAAGCCCTTTTGGGCTTAGCTATCTTCGCCTGCTGTGGAGGACCGAAGGCTTCTTCTTCTTCCCTTTCTTCTTCTTTCCCTTGGACATTCCTAGGGAAGAAGCAGAGAGAGAAGTAGATCTAGGTGGGCGAGTCGGTACTCCCTTCTTCAGATCCTCTTCTGCCGTGAGCAACATCCTATGTAGCTCCTGGTAGGTGCAGACTGTCCCGTGCATGTTGAAGTACATCACAAACTGGCGGAATGAAGCTGGCAGAGAACCAAGAATGACACTCCTACCGAGAATGTCATTTAGGATGAGATTATGTTGCCTCAATTGATCGATCAAATCGATCATTTGAAGAACATGTGGGCTAACACTTTGCCCCTCATCCAGACGCGCATGGAACAGTTCCATGGCGACCTTGTGAACAATAACCTGTTCCTGGTTCTCGAACGATTGTCTTAATCGTGTTATCATACTATAGGAATCTGATGTTCCATAGTATTGTTGCTTGAGTTTCGGAGAGAGCGAACTAAGGATGTATGATTTAACCCTTAAATCATCATTCTTCCAAGCTTCAAAAACTTGGCGTTCCTCCTCTGAAGCATCCTCACCCACTGCAAGGGGCAACGGACCCTCAAGAACATAACCCAACTTTTCGGAATCGAGGACAATCCTCAAATCCAATTCCCAGTCCGTAAAGTTCTCAGCGCCTTTTAGTTTGTTCGCATCTAACATACGCGCAAACTGGTTTGTGGATTGACCCGCCATCGCAAATCTATCATATAGATCACGAAAAACGGTTAGCAGAAATAAGCAGTTTCATATAATATCATAAGCATAAACTAGATCATGGATTTTTAATCTAATATGCCCCTCCCACTAAATCATGCAATACTGTAATCCCAAAACAGAATACAAATATTTAATAATTAAATTAAATATAAATAGTGAAAGGTGGACCCGTGAATATATTTCAGCTCACAGCAGAGGCACGGTCTCGCCTACGTATATTCATCAGGTAGACAACTCATTTGTCAATCACTCAACAGTGACTCCTAAGTATCCGGTCCTGGCCGTTTCTCGTTGTCGCTGCGGCAGGCAGGCCCACAAGGAGACGTACCAAGGTAATACTCGTCAATGATAAACTCAAGTTACTTACGTAATCCTGACAGCTAGGGCACGTTCAGAATTCCGCTTTTACTTGAATTTATCTAGTATCAGATATACATCCGGTATAAATAAATCTTTATCGGCTACACCCTCACAGCAGAGGCACGGTCTTGGATGTAGTCACAAAGAAGTATTCATAAACCGTATTGACAAGACGGACCATATAACATGCATCAAATACAAATTACATTTAAAACCTTATTATTAGGGATTTTCCGCTAAGTGTCATACACCCTAAATCTAATCAAATTAGTTCCTAATAAGCATGCATAAATCAAGAAAACATGATTAAACATTGATTCAATGTAGGCTAAGCATTTTAAGTGGCCTAGAATCAGACTTGCTCTGATACCATTTTGAAGGGGTTATTTAGGGGTGAATCCGGTAACGCAGCGGAAGCGGGTGAAAATCCGATTTTCAGATTTCAAAACTTTTTTCTCGGATAAATTAAATAAACATATTTATTTAATATTCCAATAATCAAATTATGAAAATAAATTCAATAAAACATTTTGAGTGAATTTACTGAAATACCCTTGCTTTGTATTTTTGTCCTTTTTAGTCCGAAATTGATCCAATCAATTTTGAATGATTCTAAATCATTTCTAAGATGAACTTATGATGTTCAAAACATCAAAACACCAAAGCAACCAAAATCCCCAATTTCTTCATCCAAAGCCGAGAGCACCAAATGGTGCCCAAGTTGACCATTTGGTCATTTCATGCTTCAAAACTCATCCAAATGAAATCCAATCAACATGAAACTTTGCATGCATCTTATACACACATAAATACAACATATATGAAAACCCCCAAATTTGGAATTAGTTAGAAACCCTAATTTTTCAATTTCCACAAATTGGGAAATTAGGCTAATTACATTAAATCAAATGTTTCAATCATCAATCTTTCATCTAATTCAAGTCTCAACACCAAATGAAACAACTCAAGAATCAAATCTAGGTCATTTAAGAGTGGGTCAAAACATTAAACAGCTTAACAAAGTAAAACAGAAAACACATAGCTTTGAATAAATCCTACCATATCATAAATAACCATATAATTAATAGATACTACATTCATAACCTATTAAGATTACTATAACTCATATTCATTGCTCCAATACATGCTCAACTTTCAAACAAATTTCCATCATCAAAAACACAAGAAATAAGAAAAGAAAACTTAAAAAAGAACTCATGAGATGAACCTAGAGAAATCCTTTCCTTAGAGAATTTATATGAGTTATTAGTTAGATCCTAAGGAACAAATCCTTTCTAGTAGTAAGTTTAAGAAACTTACAAAATCCAAGCTTTCTTTGGTTTTTTTCCCACACTTTTTGTCTTTCTTATCTTTATTTACAATTTTTTTTTATTAGGTAAAGTGTTATTAGGTTAATGAAATGAAAAAAAAAAAAACAATTTTATGATGCACTTTGCAACTATGTGTTTCGAAATTAATCATCCGAAATTAACATCCAAATCACCAAAATTGTATTTGTGTTCAAATTTCATCACTTGCATTATTAGTAAATCAACTTGCATAAATATCTTTTATAACCTTTATTAGATATTTAATTTGGGTCAACAATTGTTCATTTTGTGTCAACAATTCAACTATCATTTACTTTAATTATCCTAACATATAGATATTTATATTTTAATTAATTTAATCATTTAACAATTAAATAATTCAATTAATAATCAAATACAAATATATTAAATATATGTATAATATTTACATTAAATATTAAAAACATTATATTCATTTAGGAAATAAGTCAAATAAATCATTTTGACTATTAATTAATTGGTAGTTTAAATTAATCAAGTATTATTAAATGTAAATACACAATAATTAAGTAAATGACTATCTAGTGTCTTTAGCATGTATCTTGCGTTTAACCATTTTAAACGACTTTATAAATAATCAATATTATTTATTTATGTTGCTCTAGTGCTCAACGAGTATGTTTTTTATTGAGACTCTCTAGGTTCAGGTATATCCGTCACGAAATCAAATTCATGTCCATAATCTATCCCCCGTAGATTATGACGATCACGGATAATCTCGCTAAACCATACAGGTCGAGGTCATCGCAAATGTATAATTCCTCCGTCACATAGGTATCCGGATAAATCCCAGAGATATAGATGTAAACGTCAAATCTCTATCGGGACTATCCAGTCGACTATTCTATTAGCAATCTCAAAAAGAATGTTTAGAACTAGCTTCTAAACTTACCACGGGCCCATGGTTTTATCTGATTGCTAATCATATGGACTACCTATGCTCTGGTACACAGAACTGACGGATCCTATCTTGATACACATAGGACCCTGAGGATCTATCTACACCCAACGAACAGGCGGAGGTCTGATCTAAATAGATCGGTGACGTGACTGCCGTCAAAGTGTAGAAGATGTCTCATGTGCCCACAATGGCATCTCAAGTCTAAGAATCACAAAGTGTACTCAACCCAAGAAGATTCTTATTGACGCTGGTGTACCATCCATTAAGAATCTTCGGTGAGTCGTTCAGTGTTATCCACTATAAACACCTACACGTCTATACTAGTCTCCAAGACTTATGGTTCATTGAGAAACCATTGGAATCATATATTCCAGTACACGACATGTACCGGTCTCAACGGGTTTACTATACTGACAAGTAGTGTAAACCTTGACTAGGAACTGTCTGAGAATGACAACGTCATGATACGACTCAATGTCCGTTGCGACGCTTTTGCAACTGTACCATGACTAATCATTCTAGGGTCATTACGTCTTTACCATATAAAAGATTAGATTATATTATAGAAACTGCATATATTATTACTAATAATAATGTTGTACAGAAGTATTTAACAAAATACAACCGGGAATTTGCGCTCTGAGCACCAACCCCTACACATACAACAAATATCCCTTCGTATTCGAAGGATATCCAACAAACCTAAACTTTTGCCCTCGAGGCGAAAGCTTATCGTGCTGAGCCATTCTGACATAGGCAGGACAACCCCAAACCTTAATATAATTAAGATTTGGTCTCCTACCGGTCCATATCTCATATGGAGTCGTAGGAACAGCTTTGAAAGAATCTTATTCAAAAGATGTGCACCTATTAAAAGAGAGTAGCCCATAAGTAATCAGACAAATCTGTAAAACTCAACATTGATCGGACCATATCCAATAAAGTTCGATTTCTCCTCTCAGACACTCCATTGTGTTGTAGAGTACTTGGAGGAGTATATTGAGTGAGAATCTGATTCTCCTTCATATAATCCATGAACTCACTGCTCATATATTGGCCGCCTCGATCTAATCGAAGGTATTTAATATATTGACCAGTTTATTTTTCTACTTCATTACGAAACTCTTTGAAATTTTCAAAGGTTTCTGATTTATGTCTCATCAAATAGACATAATCATACCGTTATAGATCATCGGTAAAGGTAATAAAGTACGAATAACCACTGTGAGTAGTTTGACTTAGTGGACCACATACATCAGAATGTACGAGTTCCAATAAGTTAGTGGTGCGGTTTCCAACACCAAAAAATGGGGCTTTGGTCATCTTACCATGAATACATGATTCATAAGTTGGATAGGGTTCAATGGTGAGATCTGGTATCAAACCTTTCCTAACCAATTGGGTAAGGCGTTTAATGCATATATGACCTAGTCTCATATGCCAAAGTTCAGAATTATTAACTAAAGGTAAACTACATTTATTAATCCTAATATTCAAAATATCTCTAGAAGTATGCAACGTGTAATGACCATGCTCATTTGGACAACAAAAGATCTGAATATTATGTTTATCATATAAATACAAAGAACAGTTCTTAATATTAACATGATAACCTTATGTATCTAATACCAAAAGAGATATAAAATTTGCTACACATCCTGGTACAACATAGCAATCATACAATAAAAGGCTCACATTCAGCAAAGGGATCTCGCATACTCCCTCTGCAACTGCATCCAGAGAGTCTCCACTCCCAAAGCGTAATTGCATCTCTCCAGGCTTCAGTTTCTTACTTTCCTTCAACACCTGCAACGAATTGTAAATGTGAACATGACAAGCAGAATCCAAAATCCAGCTGGATGTAACATCTTCACAAGCTAGTGAGATATCAATAACTGGAAAAATAAATGTACCTGATGTACATAGTCTTTCCATCCTTATCTGGGCAATGTAGTCAGGACAGTTTCTTTTCCAGTGCCCGACTTTGCTGCAATGATGGCATTTGTCTCCAGACGCCTTCTTGGGCTTTGCTATCTTTCCTTGTGGTGGAGGACCAAAAATCTTCTTCTTCTTCGCTTTCGTCTTCTTTCCCTTTGGCCAGGCCTGGGAAGAAGCAGAAAGTGAAGTAGGTTTCAGAGGGCGTGTCGGTACTCCATTCCTTAGGTCATCTTCCGTGTGATCAACATCCTATGCAGTTCATGGTAGGAACAGATAATCTCATTCATGTTGAAATACATCACAAATTGGCGATAAGAAGCTGGGAGCGAACCAAGAATGACATTCCTATCGAGAATGTCATTCAGAGGGAGATTTTGTTGCCTTAGTTGTTCGATCAAATCGATCAAGTGAAGAACATGCGAGCTCACAGCTTGCCCCTCGTCCAGTCGCGCATGGAATAGTTCCATCGCAACTTTATGAATAACAATTTGTTATTGGTTCATATACGATTCTCTTAATCGCATCATCATACTATACGCATCTGTCATGCCATTCTTGAGTCCTGATGCCAGTGAACTTAAGATGTATGAATTAACTTTTAAATCATCATCTTTCCAAGCTTGGAAAACTTGTAGTTCCTCCGATGTTGCGTCCTCAGACACAGCAAGGGGCAGCAGACCCTCGAGTACATATCCCAACTTTTCGGATTCGAGGATAATCCTTAAATCGAAATCCCAATCTGCGAAGTTCTCAACACCTTTAAGTTTGTTCGTATCCAACATACGTGCAAATGGATTAGTCGATTGTGCCGCCATCGCAAATCTATCATATAGATTACGAAAAACTGTTAGCAGAAATTAAGTAGTTTCAAATAATATCGAAAGCATTAACTAGATCATGGATTTTTAATCTAAAAATGCCCCTTCCACTAAATCATGCAATATTGTAATCCCCGAACAAAATATAAAAATTTAATAATTAAATTAAATACAAATAGTGAAAGGTAGATCCCATGAATATATTTCAGCTCACAGCTTTGTGACGTCCTCGCCTACGTATATTCATCAGGTAGACAACTCATTGTCAATCACTCAATAGTGACTCCTGGGTTTCCGATCCTGGTCGTTTCTCATTGTGACAGTTTTGGCACGTTCACAATGAGGCTTACAAAGGTTAAACTCGTCAATGATAAACTCAAGCTACTTATGTAACCCTGACACCTTTGGCACGTTCAGGATTCTGCTTTCGCTTGAATTTATCTAGTATCAGATATACATCTGGCATAAATAAATTTCTATCGGCTACACCCTCACAGCTTTGGCACGTTCTCGGATGTAGTCATAGAATATATATCCATAAACCGTATTGACAAGATGGACCATGTAACATGCATCAAATACATAATTATCATAAAACCTTATAAATTAGGGATTTTCCGCAAAAGATTCTTTTTACTTTATTTAATCAAATTAAATAAACACATGCATGCATAAAGTAAATATTAAATTAAACATTGAATTTAAAAGGCATAATCATATCAGGGTGTCCAGAATCAGAATCGCTCTGATACCATTTTGTAGGAGTTTTATGGCGAAAATCCGGTAACACAACAGAAACGAGGAAAATCAAAATTTTCCGATTTCAATAATTTTTCTTGGATCAATTAAATAAACTTATTTATTTAATTATCCAATACTTAAAAACTGAAATTTAACACAAGAAACCAAATTTCTTGGTAATTGCCGAATTGGCCCAATAGTTTGCAAATTGATCATTTTAGTCCTTAAATTGTCAAATACAATTTTGGATGATTCTAAATCAATTCTAAAATTATTTCCAACATGTCCAATACATCAAAATCAGATTTCAAAAAAATCCCCAAAAAATTTATAATTGCCGAACAGCCCCTCATTTTTCAGTTTTTGCAATTTGGTCCTTTTATGTTCAAAACATGTCAAGATCAAATCCAATCAACCCAAAAATTAATATGCATCATATACACACCATTAAACATCACATATATAAAAATCCCTAAATTTGGAGAGGGTTAAGAACCCTAATTTTACAATTTCTTCAAATTGATAAATTTTACCAAATCAATTAAATCCAACACATTAATTCAAAATTTACCACACCAAACAAGTCTCACCATTATGAAAAAACTCAAGAACAATTCTAAGTCATCAATGAGTGGCTTAGCAACTCTAGAATGGGAACTTGATTATCAAATAATCAAAAGAGAGCTTATGAAACCATTTCAAGCTTACTTTGTTAAACAAGCATGCAAGATTCTTTCAAACAAGTTATCAACCATCTAATTACAAACATAAAGAGTAGATAAGAAACTAAGCAACACATGTTGAAGCCTAGTATCATAGAAATAATTTTCTAATTGAAAAAATTACAAAAATCCAAGTTTTTCAAGCTTTTCTTTTGATCTCCAAACCTTTTCTCTCAAAACTCACTTTGTAATATTTGGTGACTTAACCTAAATGAATGAAAAAGAAATAAAATAATTTATACTCTCTATTTTAGCCATTGGCCGAAATTTGAGTGCATAAAAATAAAAATCTATATAGTTTTTTTTGTTTTATTTATTCATTTAATCAACTTGTGTAAATGATCATGATAACATTTAATGATAATCAACAAGTCAAATAAAGCAACTAAAGTCATTTCCAAAAATGTCATAACTAAAATATATTTATTTTTTTAATTCCTTAATTATTTAACAATTAAATAATTAAATAATTATTTCAATACAAATATATTAAACATATGTATTATATTTACTTTAAATATCCAAATACATATATATTTTTGATATATGTCAAATATCACAATTTGACATTTAATTAATGTGTATTTAATAAAATCTATCATTAAATACAAATACTCATTAATTAGGAAATGACCATTAGGTCATTTTGCATGTATTATTCGTTTAACCTTTTAACGACTTATAAATAATCAATATTATTCATAAAAGATGCCCTAGAGCTCTATGAGTATATTTCATTAGTGACACTCTCTAGATTTAGGCATATCCGTCACGAAATCTAATTTCGTGTCCATAATTTACCCACCCGTAAATTATGACTACCACGGATAATCTCGCTGAATCATATAGGTCAAGGTCATGGTATATGTTTAATTCCTCCTGTTGGACAATTATGACCAATGGCATCACTATTTGTACAGAACATGGTGTTGTTGTACAAATTAACTATATGGCAAATGAAATTGCTCTTTTATCATTTGTAAATAGATTATCGGGATATATAAATGATAAAAGTCCATATGATTAGTTCCTGATTGATAAGATATGAGACAATATCAATCCATGAAGGTTTAATCATTAAAACATCTCTAGTCGGAGTATTATTGAGATTGGACATCGATAATGCAGAATAGACTAGTATTGTACTTGTGCGCGTTATGGGAGCATAACGACATAGTTCTCATATATTTGGGTATTGGATACTCATGCAAGTGTAATAGGAGGTTGTGTTTACCGATGGTACGGAAACAGCTTCGCTCTGGATAGACCACTCAGAATTGCATTGGTAGTATGACTATGTGTCTATGGAAGTCCGAATCAGGGTAGGTGTATTTGGTCTTAACCTGAGACTTGCACCGCTAATACTTGCGACAATCAATATACTTTGGTTTTGGTCTTCCAGGGCTTTAACCGGTTCTGTGTACGCCTCTTCTGGGTATATTGAGAATCGTAGTGTATTGGGTGTGATGTCAAGATGGAAGTATCACTCCAGTCATAGTGGAGATGATGGTCACGTATGATACAGAACTAGTACTCTTATGTACTGCAGTCATCGGGATAATATGACTAGGTCATGATTATCTGATTATAGAGACTAGTTACCAGAGATCCGACATGTGCTTCGTACAGGGCATAAACAATTCCAGTCCCAGGCCTAGCACATGACATCTGATACTGGATCGCAATACGCAATACTACGTATACTACGCCTGATATAAATTACATATTCCTTTAAGAATATTTCTGGAGAATTGGGTAGGCACGGTGCTTTGCTAGAAGCCAACCATGTCTTGTAAATCGGTAAAAACGTAGTACTAGGTACGTACGTGTTCGGATAGTCCGACAACCGAATTTACTGCCAACATATCCGGGGATCTCATGGGCCGCTTCCCGAAGATTCACCGATGACTTATGACTCGCACATTATTAATCTGGGATTAATTAATAGAGAGAGAAAATTAATCTAGGATATTTTATTTGGGATAAAATATTATTTAAAGAGAGAGAACGATTAATTTGGAATTAATCGATAAAATAATATATTCGATATATTAAACGAAATTAGATTTCGACGCGGAATTAAAATTAGATTTTAATTCGGGCGAACGAGTTAATTTAGAACTAATTTGCTATCGACGTGAATAGTAATTTTACTAGGCATAATTATTTATTTAAATTTGATTTAATTACGTCGCAACGAAAAATTCGTTAATTCGGAATTAGCGAACCCGAGCCCGGGAGTATTTACGGGCCCACTCGCATTTCGAATCAAGTGGGGCCCACAAGTCACATCACGCATCACATCATTAGTCATTTTGTGATGGAAGTCACATCACTTTGAGTGATGTGATGCTTGTCACTTTTTGTGATTGATGGTGGTGGTTGGAAGGCTTAAATGCCTTGTACAATTTTTGGAAAATGAATTATGTATTTGATTTTTGAAATCAAACAAAACCAACACACAACTCACTTCTCTTTTCCTCCTCTCTTCAACATTTGGCCAAGGGCCAAAATTTCTCTCTCAAATTTCCTTCAATGCCGTGAGCAACACAAGGGAAAATGTGAAGATTTGTTGCAAATTTTCACAAGTGCTAGCACACATTATGAGTCAAACAAAGGTGATAGGGAAACCCATTCATGAGCATGGAATCCATTCCCAAGCTTGGAGCTTGACCGAATCCAAGGAGCACAAAAGAGGGCCATTGCCGAGAGCTTCAATGAGGAGCAACAAGTTTTGTGTTCAACGCATCGTAAATCCAATCATTGTAAGTATGATTCCGCCATACTTCTTTATTGTTTTCACATTGATTTCATTGCTTGAATGATCTTGAGACTATAGTAGAAACCCAAAAATGGTATCAAGAGCCTTATTTAAGCATGAAATTGGATTTAGGGTAAAATTAGGTAAAATTGATTTGAGCATGTTTGGATGAAATTGATTGTTTGAGTATGCTTAATGATGATAACTTAGAGTTATTTGTGATCAATTTGATGAAAATTGAATTGGATCAAATTTTCCCCAAAATATTGTTTTGGCCGAAAGTTGGTGCCCTAAATGTCATGGTGATTTTTTTGTTTTTTGAATCATTGGATGAGTTTGAAAGACTTGGGAAATGTTGATTTAGGATTCAATTGGATTGAAATTGGAATTAAAATAAAAACCCTAAATTACCGTGACTTAGAAGCATGGAAAATGAATTGATTTTTGATTCAATAATGTTTGACATGTGTTGATGATGATTAGCATAATTAATTATGTAAATTGGTATTTTGGAAATGTTAATTTGGTTAATTAATTATGGCTATACACTTTAGATTAATTTAATTGTGAAATTTGGAATTTTGTAATTTAATTAATTGGGCTAAATTTGGAATTGGGCTTATAAAGTTGTATTTGGGCTTAATGGGCTTGGTTGGGCCAAGTTTGGTTTAGGTTAATTGGTTGGATCCAATTGAGCCTAAAACCATATCCATAAAGTCCAAATATAATTAAATGGACCTTTAAAATTTTAATTGGGCCTAATGGGCCTAAATTGATTTTTGGCAAATAAGGGTGATTCCTTAATTGGGCTTTGGTATTTGGGTTTGACCCATATTGACCAAAGTCCATGCATTAAGAAATTAATTGAAAGCCCATTGGACTTTAATTAAATTGACATTGGATGTTAATTGGGCTTTGAGACCCGTAAAGATTAGATTTAGAATCTAAGTCGTAAAGGCACATTAAATAAAGTGTAATTATTTAATTTAGAATTAAATAAAGAATTAGTATTAAATACAAATTAAATTGGATTTAATATTGTAGTTTGATATAATTCAAGAATTCGTACTTTGAGTACTTATTCTTAAAACGAGTCGGACTCGCGCAAAATCAAATCATTGTTTGAACATTGGATGGTCATTAATTTCAGATTAATTAATTGGATTAGATTGATTGATAACATGCTTTGTGTGAATACATGGATGTGATGTATGAATAATGTATATCGGATGGATATTAGATGGGTGAGGGCAATTTTGGAAATTGTTGTAATAAATTTAGAATTTATTAATTGGACCTGCGTGTCGAGCCTATTACCTATTGACTCTTTGTATTTCTCTTCTCACCTATTCCCCTCAATTTAAATGAGGTTTCTTTAGAAGTGTTATGTAATTGGGTAGACGTAAGATTCGTGCTAGCGGGAGAGAGGAAATTGAGAGATTTGTTTTAGGAACAAGTGTTTTAAATATCCATCCGCATATCATTATTAAATTTATTTACGAGCCTTATTATGTTTTTAGAATGCATGTTTAAGGGTATATGATGAGACCTTAATAAAGATAATTAATTGGTTGCCAATTACGCGAAAACCCTCAACACATATTAAACGTTTTTCCTTCAATTGAATGATTCATTCTCAAGATCCAAGATTGGCACTAGTTTGTTGGCCAAAGTCAAGGCCTTTGTCCATCGCGGATGTGTTTGAATCATGAAGGCTTTGTTCCATATCTGTGTCTTGTCCAAGTTGTGATTTGTTGGCCAAATTCAAGATCATTTCTTCTCCATCGACATCGATTACGAAGCTTTCCAAGGTCAATGGGTCCCGCTTAACTGGAATCATTAAGTTTGTTATGCCAAAGCCAATGCTTAGTTGATTCAGAGGAAAAAGGTTAGGAAAATATATTGGATATATTGGCATATATATTGTATATGTGTTTCGGATTTGGATGTCCACCTACTGGATCTAGGAATTGGATGAGATCCAATTGATCTTAGAGATATATCTAGTTAAATATCATACAACTTGTTGGCCAAAGTCAAGGTTGTGTGTTATTTAACGGGATCCTAGCCCACTAGGAAACAAGGTTTCCCGAGTACTCAACAGAGGGTTAGAGGCTCGCCGAAAAATAGTGGGAAGCAAGTATTAAATTTGCAAATTCGTTTAGATACTTGCCAATACGTGCTCATTTCAATTTTTCGTCATTAATTAATAAATATATTAGTTGGACTAATATTTAATCGTTGTTTTAATTAAACAGTTGGACTGTATTCAAATTATTTCAAATTATAGTTGATTATATAATTGGATTATAGTAATCAATATAGTTGAATTTAAATAATTAAATTATAGTTGATTATATAGTTAAACTATAGTAATCATTATATTAAATAGTACCTAAAATCGTTGATTGGATAGTTGGACTATAGCAATCAAGATAACTGGAATATTAGCGATTTAAAACATAAACCTGGGTAAAAATGTCATTAAACGGCTTTAATTTTCAGATTGGGAATAGAACCTCAGGATAGTCCTGGAAACTGAGAAGTTATTCTATTTGATAGAATAACATCTTGGGCCTAAGCCCGGAGTTGAGCAAATAGTAGAACATGATCTTTGGAAGATTCATGTGATGATAACTTTAGTGCTCAATCCTTTATACTTGATGTAATGACCCTTTAATTCCATCGTCATAATTAAGGATTATATCATTGTACTATGAAGATGAAATTAAAGATCTTCATAGATCTATACTTAGATCTTAGAAGTACTAATTCTAAAAGAAGCTCTTTAGCTCGTGTATGTCAGAGGGTACATCTGTCGAGCACTAGGTGTCGCAGATGATTACTGACATCGATCAGCTAGGTTAGCTGGGCAAAACCTACGTGGCTGAGACTACTAAAGATTTGATCTTATAGTCTCTACACGAAAGCTGGGGCAGGTTCATTATGAACCAAGTGTAAACTCTTGGAGAGTTGAAGGCTATGCTCTAGGAGGCAAAGCCAGAGCTTTTAAAAGGGGCAAAGGCAAAATCATCAAAGTCTTCTAGGAAGACAAATGACATATCCCAAGATGTCTGCCTAAACTGTAGCAAACGGGGTCACTGAAGCGTGACTGCCGTATGGACAAGGCAGACATAAAGGAAGTGAAAGCAGGGCAAGGCTCCGGCTTCAAGCATGTTTGTCATAAACATATTCACTACTAGTTTCAAAATTGGATTTTGATACTAAGTGTTGTACATAAATATGTACAGATGTGCAGAATCTGCTGACAAGCAGAAGACTGACTTCAGTTGAGATTGATCTGCGAATCAGAAACGGGACAACAGTTGCTGTTTTAACTGTAGAAACCTAAGTTTAGGAACTACCCTTCGAGTATGTACCTAAATTAGGAAACTATTAAAATGTAAATAGTTTGACTAGAAACATTATCTCTATATCAGAGTATAATCTGTTGCGGATATACCTTTATATTCTAGAACACTAAAGTGTTTTATTTTATAAAGTTGATATTGAGATAAGCACATTAGATGTGAATAACAGTATTTATATTTTGAATATAAATAAATCTCAAACGTATAACATGACAAACAAATAGCTCAAACTGATTTGATCAGATGAGACTTATTTATGGCATTGTTGTCTGTGACATATTAAACAAGACTCGTATATCCACACTTTTGAAGAGTGGGTACTAGGACAAATTTGATACTATTCAAATGATGTCTACGAATCTAGTTTATTAGGCAAAGTGCCTAAAACACCTTTTACTTGGTAAAAATATAAGTGCCACCGATCTGTTAGCCCTCGTTCATAATGACGTAAGTGGGCCCATATCTAGCTAGGCTAGAGGTGGATATGAATACTTCGCAACCTTTACGGATGTGGCATCGCGTTATGGTTATGTGTTTCTTTTGAAACATGAATCGAAAACTTTAGAGTAATTCAAAGAGTTTTGACACGAAGTAGACATACAGATCGGCTAAAGTATTAAACCGTCACGGTTAGACCATGGTGGAAAATACTTAAGCAATAAATTTCTCAATTACATGAAAAAGTATAGTATTCTTTCATAAAGGACTCCTCCCGGAACACCTCAATTAGATGGTGTGTCCGAACTGAGAAACCGAACCTTGTTGGACATAGTAAAGTTAATTATGAGTCGGTCTGAGCTACCATTTTCCTTCGAGGGATACTCATTAAACAGTGCAATACTTATTTTGAATATGGTTCCATAAAAATCTATTTGACAAACTTCATATTAGATATGAACAGGAAAGAAACTGAGTTTTCTCATTCCTGAAGATTTGGGTACGCTAGGCATATGTTTGGATGATACCAAACTAAAACCCAAATCGGATAAGTGCCTAAGTTGTAGGTTATCCTAGGGAAACCAAATTATAGTACTTATACAACTCACAAGAGAACAATGTAATTGTTGCTCTCCATGCGGTTTTCCTAAGGGAATACCTATATGCAGTGGTAAGTGGGAGGAAAGTAAAACTCGATGAAAATCGGAGTAATACTATTCCAGGCACCGATTCCTTAATGGAACCCAAACAGTTCATCAAGGATGAAACTATACCACAATCTTCGAATACACAAGAACCGCGTAAGTCGGAGAGAGTCAGAAAACAACCTGGGAAGTATGGGTTTCTGATCTAACCTCGTAAAGATGTTAATCTTATTGAGGAACACGAACTGACTATGTATAAGGAAGTGATACAAGGTATCGACTCCCTATTATGGCAAAGTGCAATTATGTCCGAAATGGATTCCATGTATACCTACCAAGTTTGGATACTGGTTGATGTACCGGAAGGCATTGTGCCTATTGGTACTATACAAGTCTTCAAGGAAGACATACATGGATGGCAACATCCAAAATACAAAGCTAGACTTGTAGCGAAAAGGTATCGTTATCAACATTGTGTCGATTACGACGAAACCTTTTACACGTTGCCATGGTTAAATCCATTCGGATAATGCTTGCTGATGCTGCATGTTTCATTTATGAAATATGGGAGCTGAACGTCAAAATCGCTTTCCTTAAACGGAAACCTTTTCGAGGATGTTTACAACATTCTGACGATTTTGTCGTACCTAAACAAGCAAACAAGGTTTGCAGGTTATTCGATCCATTTATGGATTGAAGCAAGCATTGCGTTCTTGGAACTATCTTTTTGATGTAATCATATTGGTATATGATTTAATTCAAAACGAAAATGATTCTTGTGTATATAAGGAGGTTAGTGGGAGCGCACTGACAGTGATTGTCCTATATAATGATGATATATCATTTCTTGGAAATGACATTCCCATAATATAATCGGTGAAAGCCTGGCTTTCATGAAAATTCTCCGTAGAATACTTGGGAGAGACAACCTTTATTCTAGGGATAAGGATCTACTAGGATAGATCTAAAAGTTGTTGGCACTCTCTGAGAACTCGTACATTAAAGTATATGTACGTGACCTGGTGTCTCATATGCTTTGAGCATATGGAGTCACAATCAGGCCAATAGAAGTGATAGTCACTGGATTGATGTTAAGAACATCCTTTAGTATCTTAGATGAACTGAGGATGCTTTCTTATACTATGGAGAATGAGAACTTGAAGTGACTGGGTTCACTATTGCAAGTTTCCTAACCGACAAAAATGACTATAAGTCGTAACAAAGGTACTATAAAGTTTGAATAACGGAACAGTGAGCTGGAAATCTTCCAAGCAAGATACTATTGCCGAATAAACAACAAAAGCGGAATATTGCTGCAGCTGAGGCAGCAATAGAAGCCATTTGGATCTTAATAATCCTAATTTGATTAGGTGTAGTTTTGTTAGTAGCTGAGCTAGGCTACAGCACATGCTAAAGAATTAATGGTCTCATCAACGATCTGAGAATATACTTCAACTATTCATCTTATTCGTTCGGATCATACATCGTGGCGATGTGATGATCGAATAAATCGCATTAGATGATAATTTCGCAAATCTGCTGATGAAAGCATTTTCTCAGCAGATATTTGAGTGAACCGTACATAGTTCAAGTGTAGGACACTTGAGTGATTGGCTATAGGCCAAGTGGAAGATTGTTGGACAATTATGACCCATAGCAACACTATTTGTACATAACATGGTGTTGTTGTACAAATTAACTATGTGACAAAGGAAATTGCTCTTTTATCATTTGTAATTAGATTACCGGGATATATAAATGATAAAAGTCCATATGATTAGTTCCGGATTGAAAAGATATGAGACAGTATCAATCCATGAAGGTTTAATCATTAAAAAATCCATAGTCGGAGTATTATCGAGATTGGACATCGATAATGCGGAATAGACTAGTATTGCACTTGTGCGCGTTGTTGGAGCATAACGACATAGTTTTCATATATTTGGGTATTGGATACTCATGCAAGTGTAATAGGAGGTTGTGTTTACCGATGGTACGGAAACAGCTTCACTCTGGATAGACACATCGAAATTCCATTGGTAGTATGACTATGTGTCTATGGAAGTCTGAATCAGAGTAGGAGTATTTGGTCTTAACTTGAGACTTGCACCGCTAATACTTGCGACAATCAATATACTTTGGTTTTGGTCGTCCAGGGCTTTAACCGGTTCTGTGTACGCCTCTTCTGGGAATATTGAGAATTGTAGTGTATTGGGTGTGATGTCAAGATGGAAGTATCACTCCAGTCATAGTGGAGATGACTGTCACGTAGGATACAGAACTAGTACTCTTATGTACTGCAGTCATCGGGATAATAGGACTAGGTAATGATTATCCGATTATAGAGACTAGTTACCAGAGATCCGACTTGTGCTTCGTACGGGGCAGACACAATTCCAGCCTCATGCCTAGCACGTGACATCCGATACTGGATCGCAATACGCAATACTACGTATACTACGCCTGATATAGATTACATATTCCTTTAAGAATATTTCTGGAGAATTGGGTAGGCACGGTGCTTTGCTAGAAGCCAACCATGTCTTGTAAATCGGTAAAAACGTAGATTAGGTACGTACGTGTTCGGATAGTCCGACGACCGGATTTACTGCCAACATATCCCGGGATCTCATGGGTCGCTTCCCGAAGATTCACCGATGACGTATGACTCACACATTATTAATCTGGGATTAATTAATAGAGAGAGAAAATTAATCTAGGATTAATTACGGAGATATTTTATCTGGGATAAATATTTTTTAAAGAGAGAGAACGATTAATTTGGAATTAATCGATAAAATAATATATTCGATATATTAAACGAAATTAGATTTCGACGCGGAATTAAAATTAGATTTTAATTCGGGCGAACGAGTTAATTTAGAATTAATTCGCTAGTGATGTGAATAGTAATTTTGCTAGGCATAATTATTTAATTACATTTGATTTAATTACGTCGCAACGGAAAATTCGTTAATTCGGAATTAGTGAACCCGAGCCCGAGAGTGTTTGCGGGCCCACTCGTATTTCGAATCAAGTGGGGCCCACAAGTCACATCACGCGTCACATCATTAGTCATTTTGCGATGGAAGTCACATCACTTTGAGTGATGTGATGCTTGTCACTTTTTGTGATTGATGGTGGTGGTTGGAAGGCTTAAATGCATGTACAATTTTTGGAAAATGAATTATGTATTTGATTTTTGAAATCAAACAAAACCAACACACAACTCACTTCTCTCTTCCTACTCTCTTCAATATTCGGCCAAAGGCCAAAATTTCTTTCTCAATTTCCTTCAATGCCGTGAGCAACACAAGGGAAAATGTGCAGATTTGTTACAAATTTTCACAAGTGCTAGCACACATTACGAGTCAAACAAAGGTGATAGGGAAACCCATTCATGAGCATGGAATCAATTCCCAAACTTGGAGCTTGACGGAATCCAAGGAGCATAAAAGAGGGCCATTGCCGAGAGCTTCAAGGAGGAGCAAAAAGTTTTGTGTTCAACGCATCGCAAATCCGATCATTGTAAGTATGATTCCGCCATACTTCTTTATTGTATTCACATTGATTTCATTGCTTGAATGATCTTGGGACTATAGTAGAAACCCAACACCTCTGTCACAAGTATCCAGATATATCCTAGAGATATAGATGTAAACGTTAAATCTCTATAGGGACAATCCCGTCGACGTCTCTATTAGCAATCTCTAAAAGAACACTTAGAACTCACTTCTAAAGTGTATCACGGGCTCATTGTTTTTATCTAATTGCTAATCATATATGGACTACCTATGCTCTGTACACAAAACTAACAGATCCTATATCGACACACACAGGACACCCTGAGGATCTGTCCACACCCAACAAACATGCGGAGGTCTGATCTGAATAGATTGGTGAGGTGACTGTCATCTAAGTATGGAAGATGTCTCATGTGCCCACAGTGGTATCTCAAGTCGAAGAATCACAAATGCTACTCAACTCTAAAAGATTCTTATTGACGTTGGTGTACCATCCATTAAGAATCTTCAATGAGTCATTCAATGTTTATCTGCTATAAACACCTACATGTCTATACGAGTCTCCAAGACTCATGGTTCATTGAGAAACCAATGGAATCATATATTCCAGTATACAACATGTACCGGTCTCAACGGGTTTACTTTACTGACCAAGTAGTGTAAACCTTGATAAGAAACTGTTTGAGAATGACAATATCATGATACAACTCAATATCAGTTGCGACGCTTTTGTAACTGCATCATGAAAAATCATTCTAAGGTCGGTTACGTCTTTACCATATAAAGAGATATATTATATTATAGAAACTGCTTATTTTATTCATTATAAAATGTTTACAAGAGAATTTACAAGGAAATACAACGGGGAATTGGCGCTCTGAGCACCAACCCCAACACATTTTATATCTGGCAGGGTTTTACAAAAAAAAGGTGCTCGGCACCTCAGTGTGGAGAAGGGAGATGGGAGAAAATGGAGAGCTTCCCTTCAATCTGGATGCGTTGTTTTATTTTTTCCTCTCGGGGGATTTGGGGTATATATCTTGTGTGTTTTATTTTATTTTTTTCTTTTATTAATAAAATTATGAGTGTTTTTATTTATATATTATTTTGCAAATTTGTATACTGTTAGAGTAAAGGGTGAAGCTAGTGGTATGAAAATATATGTGATTTTTATTTATATTATATTTTATAAATTGTGATTATTTCCCAAATAAAATTCATACTCTTGCCAGATTATTGAGGACTCTTGACTATCTGTAGACAGTCTCTGATTGACACATATAATACTTGAATCTCATAAATACGAGAGACCAAACTATTAAAGATTCGGATGTTGGGTCTCTAAGATCATTCCCAAGAACATATAAGCATGTAATATGTGTGAATACTCAAAGGAATATAGCGGAAATAAACTCAAATTGAACAGTTGGATGGATGTGTAGACAACAAAATTTTTGATTCCTTTGAAGTTTCTCCAAGCTCCTCTTTGATTGTATGTTTGAGCTCCAAGCCTCCAAGTTTGATTCCAAACTCTTGGGAAAGGTTTCCCTATCACATTTGTATGATATTTGATGTGCTAGCAATGGAGATTTTTGCAACAAAAATCCCCAAGTCTTCTTTGTGGTTCACGGCAAAACAAAGGAAAAATAGAGGAGAGAAATCGGTGGAGAGAGAGAGAGAGATGAAGTGAGTTATGTGTTGAGTGAAATTAATTTTTTTTTTCCAAAAAATAAAGTCATATACCAAATAAAAAAATTGGTAAATGTCACTCAAGCTTTCATTATTAAAACAAAGTGTGTCTTACAAGCCACCATCAACTCTTCACTAACTTCCATCACCAAAAAGGCAAATGATTGACTAGTGATGTGACTTGATGTGACTTGTGGGCCCCATTTTAATTCAAAATCCGAGTGGGCCTGCAAACACATTCCGAGCTCGGGTTCGTTAATTCCGAATTAACGAATTTTCCGTTGTGACGTAATTAAATCAAATTTAATTAAATAATTATGCCTACCAAAATTACTATTAAAGTCGCTCTCGAATTAATTCTAAATTAATTCGCTCGCCCGAATTAAAATCCAATTT